>JAABOM020001874.1:0-20689 GCA_011800125.2 Solanum clarkiae
AAGTTGTATGCCAAGTTTTCTAAATGTGAATTTTGGCTAAAATCAGTGGCATTTTTGGGTCATATTGTGTCTGATAAAGGAATGAGGGTTGATTCACAAAAGATAGAAGTTGTGAAAGATTAGCCAAAACCAACAACACCCATGGAAGTTCGGAACTTCCTAGGCTTGGCAAGTTATTACAGGAGGTTTGCTGAAGGTTTTTCTTCTATTTCTGCATCTCTAACAAAGTTGACACATAAGGTAACCAAGTTCCAATGGAATGATGCGTGTGAAAGGAGTTTCCAAGAGCTGAAAAATAAGCTAACTTCTGCACCTGTGCTAATACTTTTGGAAGGCACTGAGGGGTATACAGTATATTGCGATGCTTCAGGAGTTGTTTTAGGGTGTGTACTGACACAGAATGGTAGGGTAATTGCTTACGCCTGTAGACAACTATGACCATATGAGAAAAACTATCCAACACATGATCTTGAGCTAGCAGCGCTTGTGTTTGCTTTGAAAATATGGGGCCACTATTTGCATGGGGTTCACCTTTACATATATACTGACCATAAGAGCCTGCAGTACATCTTTAAGTAGAAAGACCTAAACTTAAGACAACGGAGATGTCTAGAGCTAATAAAGGATTATGACATTGATACACTATACCATCCGGGGATGGAAAATGTGATAGATGATTCCCTGAGTCGTAAGGCAATCATGAATACTGGTGATCCAGCTGTGATAAGTCAAGGAATGGCTAAGGTTCTACGTCAGTTAGCCAGTTTGAGAGTTCGCCTTATTGAAACTCCCAAGGAAGGGGTTATTGTACAGAATGCTGCGGAGTCTTCATTAATAATGGAGGTGAAAGAAAAGCAGTTCGAGGATCCTGTTCTACGGCAGCTGAAGGAAAAGGTGAGTTAGGGTATGATAAAGGGCTTTAACCTTGCATAAAATGGAGTACTTTATTGCAAAAATAGATTATGTGTGCTTGATGTTAACAAATTAAGAAAGAGGATAATGGAAGAAGCCCATCATTCACGATATTCCATCTATCCAGGATCAACTAAGATGTACCATAACTTGAAGCAGATGTTTTGGTGGGGAGGCATGAAAAAGGACCTTGCAGAATTTGTAGCTCAATCTCCAAATTGCCAATAGGTTAAAGTGGAACACCAAAAGTCAGGAGGTTTATATGCAGTATATAGAGCTTCCAACCTGGAAGTGGGATATGATAAATATGGATTTTGTTACCGGTTTGCCTCGCTCATTTCAAAAGTTTGACTCCATATGGGTAATAGTTGACAAACTCACAAAGTCAACACACTTCTTGCCAGTTAGGAGTGATTATACAACTGAAGAGTATGCCAAGCTATACCTAAAAGAGATAGTCAGGCTATACGGAGTCCCAATCTCCATTATATCTGACCGAGGAGCTCAATTCACTACAAAGTTTTGGAAGTCCTTCCAAACGAGTTTAGGGACACAAGTGAATTTGAGTATAGCTTTCCACCCTCAAACAGATGATCAAGCAAAACGCACTATTCAGACACTTGAAGATATGTTGCGAGCTTGTGCATTGGACTTTAAAGGTAGTTGGGTGGACCATTTGCCACTTATTGAATTTGCCTATAATAACAACTACCACGCGAGTATCAAGATGGCACCTTACGAAGATTTGTACGGGAGAAAATGTAGGTCACTTATTAGATGGTTTGAAGTGGGTGAAACCACCTTGCTTGGACTAGTTCTAGTACATCAAGCCATGAAAAAAGTTAAGGTGATACAAAAATGACTAGAAACAGCTCAAAGTCATCACAAATCCTATGCAGATGCTTGTAGGAGAGGGTTGGAATTCTCAGTAGGGGATTGGGTATTTCTAAAGGTGTCTTCAATGAAAGGGGTTATGAGATTTGGTAAGAAAGGAAAACTGAGCTCATGTTACATAGGACCATATCAAATTATTAAGAGGTTCGGGCAGATTATTTATGAACTAGAGCTACTCCAAGAGCTTTCCATGGTTCATCTAGTTTTCCATATATCAATGCTTCGAAAATGCATAGGTGATCCGTCCCGTATCACACTTATTGAGGATATGCAGGTTACAGAAGATCTCACCTATGAAGAGGTACCTATTGCTATTCTAGATCGTCAAGTTAAGAAGCTAAGGAACAAAGAAATAGCTTCAGCGAAAGTACTTTGGAGGAACCAGCAAGCAGAAGAAATAACATGGGAGGCCGAGGACTCGATGAAATCACAATATCCTCACTTATTTGAAGCTAAAGAGGATAACTGAAAGATAAAGTATATTGTTTACTGATAGGTGGTAGCCCAAGGGGTGGAAGAATCACCTAGATAGGGACTATCCTATCACGGGCGGTAGCCAAAGGGTTAAGGAAGAACCTAGCTAGGGACAATCTTGATAGATTGTTTATTGATGGGTGGTAGCCGAGGGGTGGAAGAATCACCTAACCAGGGACGATCCTATCATAGGTGGTAGACTGAGGGGTTAAGGAAGAACCTAGCTAGCGATGATCCTTATACAGTTTTACCACTGATCAGTAGGTCATTTGTATTACAACTGTGCACAGATTATACAGTAAAGGTAAAGTAACATAAAGGACATAAAATACATGATTCCACAGCATAACCAAAGGTGGTCTCTAATTTTGCACAAGTGCATGGTCTCATTTGAGTTATTACTTCATATATAGTATATACTGCCTTACATACTCAGTACATTATCCCGCACTGACGTCCCTTACGGGGGACCTACATTTCGTGCTACAGTTATAGGTGCTAGTAAATCTCCCCAGTAGGAGTACAGGATATCTAGCTACTGATACCATGCTCTAGGTTTCTTCGAAGCTTTGCATGTCTAGAGTTTATATGTTTGTATTGTATAGTTAGTCGAGGTGGGGCCTGTCCCAACCCTTATCAGTTACTTTTCCTTATCTAGAGGCTTTGTAGACTATGTAAATTAAAGTATGGTCATGTCTCATACTTTAGACACTGTGGCCCCAACGGCCTAGTCATATGCATTTCCCTTTTGGCTTGTTATCACTGTTTATTTTATTAAAGGCATATTAAACATAGAAATCCCTTATAATACGTATAGAAAGCGCATAGTACAGGTTGGTTCTCTCGAACCTTATCGGCAACGGGTGCTAGTCCGCCCTAACGGGACATAGGCCGTGACATTATGCCTATTGTTATGCATTTTTCTTAAGGTTCCTATCTCTTGTTGCATTGCATCCTACATACTTAGTACATTTAAACGTACTGATGCATACTCTTGCTTACATGATATCACCATGTAAGAACCGCTGCCCAAGTTGATCATCCTCCTCCATGTGGCTAGATCGGTACTACTAAAGATTTTGGTGAGTCCTCCACTTTTTAGACCTTGGTTTATGTTGTTCTAGTATATATTGAGGCATTCTTCTTTATTGTCTATTTTGACTATGAGGGTGAACCCGATTTCTTTGTCTTAGCCCCCGCTCTTATCTAAGTATTAGAGGTGTTATTGGACATATTATGTATCTATGATATGAGTTTGACTCTTGTCTCTTGATTATGATGTTATGCAAGTTTTTTCCCTTAGCCCTTTGCCCCTATTCTTACTCTTTATGTCTTTTATATGCTTCTACGGCCATTGATGTGCAATGATAAGTTAAGAGGCTTGTTTGGGGTTCCTTCGGGTTTTTGATTCGTTGTGTCACATCTAGGCCCTAGTCTTGGGTCGTGACAACCTTGGTATCAGAGAACTAGGTTGATATATCTTTGAAGTCCAAAACACCACCTCGATTAGAGTCCTATTCATGGTTGTGAAGCGCGCCAGTGTGAATAGGAGGCTATGAGACGTTTTCGGAAGTGTTTCCCTTCTTCATGTTCTAAGTCATGCAATAGAGTTGTAGTGAGTTTTTCCCTACTAACGATTATTCTTTGCTATGCTAGATCATGCCAAATACTCAAGGAAGAAGGGCCCAAACTCCTGAGGAGAAACCTACCAATGGTGAGCTTTGGAATGCTCTCTCTACGCTTGCCCAAGTTGTGGCCAACCGAGTAAATCAAGGGGCCCAAACCCCACATGCTACTACCCCAGGAGCTAGGGCAAAGGACTTCATGAGGATGAATCCTCTGGTGTTCTATGGGTTAAAGGTGGATGAAGATCCACAAGAGTTCATTGATGAGGTCTACAAGATCTTGAATATCATGAGTGTTGGGCCAAATAAAAAGGCAGAGTTGGCGGTGTACTAAATCAAAGGGATAGCTCAAATATGGTATGATCAATGTAAGGGTGAGAAGGGAATTGGTAATGCGGTGCTTTGGGAGGAGTTCAAATTAGCTTTCCTTAATTAGTTTTTTTTCCTCTTGAGCTTAGGGAAGCTAAGTTGGTAGCGTTTATGAACTAGAAATAAGGTTCTACGAGTACGAGGGAGTATGCCCTCATGTTTAATCAACTTTCAAAGTATGCTCCTCATTTGGTGGTCGATCCTAAATCTAGGATGAATAACTTCATGATGGGCGCCTCCGACTTGGTAAGTGAAGAACGCCAGTCTACTATGCTAACTAGTGACTTGAACTTATCTCGGTTGATCACCTATGAGAGCAAATGGAGGAGGAGAAATTGAGGAAGAGAAGGGGGCATAAGGGCAAGAGGCCTCGTCTTGGGGATAATATGCTGGAGTGGCCGGTTCCATCAAGGCCAAAGGTCTGATCATGCTACTAATAGGGGCTTGCCAATGACTTCCCTAGGCCTTAAGGTGTTGGTGGTGTGGCTCCTAATGATGTGTGTCCAAAGTATGGAGGGGGTCATAGGGGTCCATGTTTGAAGGGTTCTAATGCAAGTTATGAATGTGGGGAGCTTGGTCACAAGAAGATAGATTGTCCAAGAAACCGGGACAAATGCTGGGGTGAAAATTCGATTCCATTGGATAGAGGTGGTCCTCAAGGTGGTGCGCTAAGGCACAATCGATTTTATGCTATTCATGGGAGGTGAGGGATTGTTAAGGTTCTCGATGTTGTTACAGGTATGTTTAAAATATTTGACTTTGAAGTATATTCTTTGATTGATCCAGGTTCCACTCTTTCTTTTGTTACGCCCTTTGTTGCCCAAAAGTTCCATGTTGACCCCGAGTTGTTGCATGAGTCATATGAAGTGTATACTCTTATTGGTGCCTCTATTGTTGCTAGGAAAGTTTATATGAGTTGTCGTTTTGCATTTTGCATAAGTTGTTGCCTTGTGATCTTGTTAAATTGGACATGGAAGATTTTGATATCATTCTTGGGATGGATTAGTTGCACGCCTACTATACTTCTATTGATTGTAGAACCCATAGGGTCAAGTTTCAATTCCCTAATGAACCCGTCCTTGAGTGGGAAAGTCAAGATATGGTGGTCATAGGTAGATTCATGTTTTGCATTAAAGCCGTAACTTGATCTTTAAGGGGTGTATTTACCATCTCGTGAGGGTTAAAGATGTGGAGTCCAAAGTCCCTTCCATAGACTCAGTTTTAGTAGTAAATGAGTTTCTTGATGTTTTTCTAAATCACCTTCCCGATGTTCCCCCCAAAAGGGAAATAGATTTTGGTATAGACCTCCTCCTCGATACCCAAACTATCTCCATTCCCCCTTACCATATGGACCCAACAAAGTTGAAGGAGTTAAAGGAACAATTGAAAGATTTGTTGGAGAAGGGATTTATTAGACCTAGCTAATCACCTTGGGGTGCTCCGGTGTTGTTTGTGAAGAAGAAGGATGAGTCACTTAGAATGTGCATTGACCACTAGCAACTTAATAGGGTCACCATCAAGAATAGGTATCCTCTTCCAAGGATTGATGACTTGTTTGACCTATTGCATGGGGCTAGCTATTTCTCTAAGATTGATCTTCGATCTGGGTATCATCAAGTGAGGGTGAGGGAATGTGATACTCCCAAGATGGCTTTTTGAACTAGATATGGGCATTATGAGTTTGTTGTGATGTCATCTGGGTTGACCAATGCACTAACCATCTTCATGGACCTAATGAATAAGGTCTTCAAACCCTACCTTGCTTCCTTTGTTGTGGTCTTCATTGATGATATATTGATATATTCATATAGTAAGAAGGAGCATATAGGGAAGAGAGATTGTATGCCAAATATGAAAAGTGTGAATTTTGGTTGAAGAAGCTTGTATTCTTGGGCCATATGGTATCGGGGATAGTATAAAAGTAGATCCTAAGAAAACCGACGTGATTAGAAATTGGCCTAGACCATTGACCCCATAGAATATTAGGAGC
The DNA here is from genome assembly GCA_011800125.2 of Solanum clarkiae. Lineage (NCBI taxonomy): Eukaryota > Viridiplantae > Streptophyta > Magnoliopsida > Solanales > Solanaceae > Solanum > Solanum clarkiae. Next base: position 6,265 of record JAABOM020001874.1, read on the forward strand.
TTTTGGGCCTAGCAGGTTATTATGGAAGGTTTGTGAATGAGTTCTCCTCCATTTCTTCCCCTATGACAAAATTGACTCAAAAGAAGGTTAAGTTTTTGTGGACCGATGAGTGTGAGAGGAGCTTCCAAACATTGAAAGACAAGCTTGTGTCCACTCCTATATTGTCACTATCGGATGGGCTTGAGGGATTTGTGGTGTATTGTTATGCGTCTCGGGTTGGTTTGATGCAAAATAATATGGTAATAGCTTATGCTTCTAGACAACTTAAGGTACATGAAAGGAACTACCCTACCCATGATCTAGAGTTAGTTACCGTTGTGTTTGCATTAAAGATTTGGCATCACTACTTATATGGGGTGCATGTGAATGTGTTCATCAATCATAAGATCCTAAAATATGTCTTCACTCAAAAATACCTTAACTTGAGGCAAAGAAGATGGTTAGAACTTAAAGTCTATGATATGATGTGCACTATCATCCAAGTAAGGTAAATGTTTTGGCGGATGCCTTGATTAGGGTGTCTATGGGTAGCCTAGCTCATATTGAAGGTAGTGATAAGGAAATGGCTAGGAAGGTGCATCAATTAGCTAGATTAGGGGGTAGGTTGGAAGAGGTTGATGATGATGGTGTTGTTGTTGTTGATGGGTCTAACTCTTTATTGGTTGATGAGGTGATAAAAAAATAAAATCTTGACTCCTCTTTGCTTGAATTGAAGGCCTTGGTGAAAGACGGCAAAGTAGAGGTTTTATCCCAAGGGGTGATGGTTCCCTTAGGTACCAAGGTAGGTTGTGTGTGCCTTGTGTTGGTGGTTTGAGGGAGAAAATCATTGATGAGGCCCAAAAGTTTTCTTATTCTATCCACTTCGGTTCTACCAAAATGTATAGAGACTTGAAGGATGTGTATTGGTGGGGAGGCATGAAGAGGGACATTGCCAAATTCGTTTTCGGTTGCCATAGTTGTCAATAAGTCAAAGACAAGCATCAAAGGCAGGGTGGCCTAACCCAAGATATAGAGATTCCTACTTGGAAGTGGGAGGTGATTAATATCGATTTTATGGTTAGGTTTCCTAAGACTAGAAAAGGTTTTGATTCCATTTGGGTTATAGTTGATAGGATGATGAAATTGGCTCACTTTATATCGGTTAAGACCACATATGGGGCTGAAGAGTCTTCAAGGTTGTACATCCATGAGTCAATGGGGTTCCTTTGTCCATTGTATCAGATCGTGGTTCACAATTCACTTCACACTTTTTTAGGTCTTTTCAAAGGGGTTTTAGTATAAAAGTTCACCTTAGTATGACCTTTTACCCCAAATGGATGGCCAAGCCAAAAGAACCATTCAAACCCTTGAAGATATGCTTAGGGAATGTGTATTAGAGTTGAGGGGTAGTTGGGATGACCATCTTCCTTTGATTGAGATTTCCTAAAACAATAACTATCACTCTAGCATCAGTATGACTCCTTTTGAGTCTCTTTATGGGAGACATTGTAGATTACCGGTTGGTTGATTTGAGGTTGGAGAGGTATCTTTATTGGGATCGGATATGGTTATGAAGGCTCTTGAGAAGGTTGGGATGATTAGGGAGAGATTGAAGACAACCCAAAGTCGTAAAAAATCCTATGCCAATGTGATAAGAAGAGACCTTGAATTCAAAGTGGGTGATTGGATTTATTTGAAGGTTTCTCCAATGAAAGGTGCAGTCTATTTTGGTAAATAAAGGAAAGTTGAGTCCAAGATATGTTGGTCCTCATGAGGTGATAAAGAGGGTTGGCAAGGTAGCTTATGAGTTGAAATTGCCTGTGAAATGAATTTTGTTAATCCGGTGTTCCATGTCTCTATGTTGAGAAAATGTGCTAGTGATCTTAATGCTATTGTCCCTTTGATGTTGTCGATGTTGTTGAGGATAGCTCGAATTGTGAGGAGACTTTGGTTCATATTTTGTGCAGGCAAGTGAAGAGATTAAGGAACAAGGAGGTGACATCTGTTAAGGTCCTTTGGAGGAACCAATAAGTCGAAAGTGCTACATGGGAGGCCGAAGTGGACATGCAAAAGCGATATCCTTATCTTTTCCACTACATTCAAGCCTATGGTACTAATTCTAAGTCCCTTATGTGATTTCAAGTTTTGTATTTTAGCACCTATGTCATTCATATACATTCATGTTTAAGTTGACAAGTTTATGATGATTTTACACATATGTTGAGATTTTGAAATTGGTGTTTTAAATGCAATATTTTATTTTTGTTGGGGCTGATTTATTTATGATCACTCTTTTCTTGTACGTCTCTTTTACATTCGGGGACGAATGTTCCCAAGGGGATGATATTGAAACGACCTCAAAAAGTGCCCGAAAATGTGCCTCGAAATGCCTAAAGTTTTAAATTCCATATATTTAAAAATACGCATGCGACATTGAAAATCTGACTTGATATTCTTGTTCAGGGGGTCAAAATTAGGGGAGAAAGGATCTAACCCCAATTTAAGAGCAAATGATTAGTAATTTTATTTTTCATTATTTTTCTTATCCAGAATCGATCCGCGATAGTGCCGCGACGCGCAACTATCACGGACATGTGTTAGTTTCGCCTCCGTGATAGGTCTGCATTGCATACCAGGACGCGGACCTATGTATTTTATTGCCGGTGATTTCAATCTTAGTCCAAGGCTTTTGTCTTGGGCCTAAGTGTTCCCAAATGTATTTTTATCTATACGTATCCTTATTTAACTCTCATATCATCCTAAACATTCCTCAATACTCTTAACCATATTTTCAGTCCCAAATTCAAGTTTCAAATCCTCATCTCAGAACTGATGTTTTCTTTCAAGGTTCTTCTTCAAGCTTCAAGTCTCCATCTCCAATCTTTACTAAGTTCATCTCCAAGCTAAGGTATATAGGTTTCTTTCGCTGATGATGCACAATCCTCTTTTTACTCAAATTGTATGATTTAAAGTTGATTTAAAAATGAATTTTGCTGATTCTGAAATTCAGCACACTATGTTAAAGCTATGTGAAATTGTGGTTGTTTTGCTATGTTTTGAGCTATAAATATTTGATCTATTATAAGATTTGAGGAGGGATTTTGATATATGTTGCTTGAAAGTGTTGCAAGGTGTTGATTTATGGTTTTACAATAGATTTTCTTGCATGATTTCATCTCTATATTTCATAGTTTTATACTAGCATTACACACCCTCTAAGTATTTGATAAAATGTCCGAGTGTGGTTTCTTGAGGAATTGAAGGTCCAAAGCATGAGATATGACATAATTGATATTATGATGATGAAATGAGCTTATGAATATGATATAATCTATATAAACTATTGCATTAGACCATGCCCAGTCCGGGGGGACTAAGAGCCCCGATAGCCTAGTTGAGGGGTTAGAATCTCAAACACCAGGGTGGTAGGTGAGATTGCCACTAACCTAGATGAGGGGTTTGTACTTCACACACCAGGGTGATAGGTGAAATTATTACTAACCTAGATGAGGGGTTTATACCTCACACACTAGGGTGATGGGCACAATCATCACTAACCAACCAAGGGGTTCGTACTTTGAAAATCTAGCTTGGTCTCTTCTACAAATATGATATCCTATATGAGCATGAGTTATTTAAGCATATTTTACTTATGCAATGATCATACATGCCATATTGAGATATTATGCTTATTATCTATTGTTATGCATTTTGATTAAGGTGCCTATCTCTTATTCATTGCATCCTACATAATTAGTTCACTCAAACATACTAACGCATACCCTTTCTTATATGACATCACCATGTAGGAACCAGTGCCCAAGTTGATCATCCTCCTCCACGTATCTAGATTGGTAGTGCTAAAGCTTTTGGTGAGTCCTCCACTTTGGGGACCTTGGTCTATGTTGCTCTAGTATGTATTGAAGTATTCTTCTTTATTGTCTATTTTGACTATTAAGGTGAGCCCGAATTTGTCTTTGCCCTTGCTCTTATCTAAGTATTAGAGGTGTTGTTGGACATATGATGTATCTATGATATGGGTTTGACTCTTGTCTCTTTATTATGATGTTATGCAATCTTTTTCCTTTAGTCCTTTGCCCCTATTCTTACTCTTTAAGTCTTTTATATACTTTCGTGACCAATGATGTGCAATGATAAGTTAAGAGGCTTGTTTGGGGTTCCTTCGGGTTTCCCATTCGTCGTGTCACATCTAGGCCCTAGGCTTGGGTCTTGACAATGATTAGCTAAGCATCCACAACTTGGGGTTGTGGGAACCATGAGTAGTTGATTTAGAATAACCTAAAATTTTGTGCATTTCTTTGATTAGGTGTTTGCATGTATTGTTTATTTCCCTTTGCTTTGATTGATTTTTGTTGGTGGCCAACACTAAACCCTGCCTACTATCACAATCCAGACCAAGGTAGTGAAAAATAGGAAAAAGGAAGTAGATGATAAGATTCTATTGATGTGTTCTTGTCTAATCAACCAAACCTGACCAAGGGGAGGTTGACAAGGACAATGTGTAACGGTTAGTTGGCACACCATGGTTGCCGACCAAAAGCTATGGTGAAATTCGACCTTCACCTTCACAAGAGGGCTGGAAGAACCTAAGTTACCATCCTGCATGCAAATTCCTAATTAGAGTCATGTTGTCTAGGGTAATTGGGTCAACGAATCATGGGGAACACAATTCCCAAGTTGACCCTCAATTTGAGTGTCTTCTTGCATAGATAGTGTAGTGTTTATTTTTTTTCTTCATTTTGAATCACAAAATCCACCCATTTTAGGGAATATAATGATCGATGCTTGAAATGATTGTTAGTGGATCAACATAGTCAAGCCTCGTATTCCTTGTAGATTTGACCCTATTCTCTGGTTAGGTTTATACTTGACTATGACCGCTTTGCTGTTGGAGCATGAACATAAAAAATTATGGCGCCGTTGCCGGAGAATATGGCTAGGTTCTTGACTTGATTTCACTAGTGGTTAATTCAAGTATTAATTTCTCGATTCTCTTGTATTTTACTTTTATTTTTATTTTTGTTGTTTGGTCTTATTTGCTAGGTGTACTAGGTGGTATGCCCAATACAAGGAGTCAGGGCAGTCCTTTAGCTTCGATCAATTTGGAGATCCATCGAATCACTAGAAGAATGGCTAATGTGAATGAGGATATTGCGATTGAGGAAGAAATGAATGTGAATGATAATGATATGGGAAAAGAGGAGAATCTACCACCGAGGAATAATAGGCCACACCTTAGGGATTTCAATGACAACGCTTATGGTTAGAATCAATATCGCTTGAATCCTATGTCCATGGACATTACTGGTGCTATAGTGTTGCAACCATTAACGGTAGATACTAAGTTCACGGTGTTGAGTGGATTACTCCAAATGCTCCAAAACTGTGGCTTGTTCATAGGGTTACCTTTAGAGGATCCCTATTATCATCTCCATAATGTCGTCTTCATCCGCAAAAGTGTCACGGGACATAAAATCTTTCTTTGGATGTAGTTGGTTTGCGAGTGTTCCCATTGTCACTAGCTGGTAATGTAGCTGTTTGGTTGTCTATGCTTCCCCAAGGTACAATAATAAGTTGGGCAGAGCTTTAAAGAGTTTTTCTAGAAAGGTACTTTCCAATGTCAAAGAAGCTTAAGCTCAAAGACCAAATAAATAATTTTGAGCAATTTCCCTGTGACTCTATTAGTACCATATGGGAGAGGTTCACCAAGTGTTTGCAAATGGTTCCTGATTATAAGATTGTTGAGGATGCCCTTGGTTGAGATTTTCTATCGAGCGCTTGACAAAAATAGTCAAGCTTGTGCTGATACTATTATAGGAGTCATATTTCTCGCCTAACCATTTACAAGAATTCCTCAGAGGATAGAGCAAGTGGTGAAGACAAATAGAGCATGGGGCCAAAGAGATAGAGGGGACACCAAAACATCATGTGCGGTGAACACCAATAATAAGTAAGCTAAAGTCAATGAAGAGATTATGCAACAACTTGCTCAACTTCACAAGAGTATGAATTTGGTCTTAAAGCAAAATCAAGCGAGTGTTCAAGTGGTGACACACCAATATCCTAAGGCACCTATGTATGATGAGCCATTCTTTGATGCAGATGCTTGCTTTGTGAGTAACCAATCGACGGGTTTTTGAACCAACCCCCAAGTGTCCAACATGAACTATTGGTGTCAAGGTTCCAGAAATCAAGGATGAAACCACAACCATGATGGTGCATATAGAGACAGGTGAGGTGGTTATTATGAAAGGGAGAGACTGTCGAATGCCAAATAGGGTAGAAGAGATGGCTATAGAAATGGTCCTTATGTGCCGCCCCACAACCGTGTCGCCGGATCAAGCAATTCCAAGATTGAAGAGGTGTTTGAAAAGTTGTTGAAGAGAGCCAACCATCAAGATGATACCTTTAAAGGAATGAAATTGGACATTTCAGGCATAAATCAAAAGATAGAGTCTCACTCAGTGGCAATCAAACTATTGGAACAACAATTTGGACAAGTTTCATCACAACTGAACCAACGCCAAAAGGGCACTTTACCAGGCAATACGGTTCAAAATCCTAAGAATGATGGACATTACATGGAGGTTATGACTAGAAATGGTAAATGCACCATCGATTCCCCAATGAACCACCGCTATAAGAAGAGTGTTTGTGAAGAGGCCAAAGTGTACGAAACAAAAGAGCAACCAAAGAGGTATAAAACTTTTCCAAGACCTCCCCCATCTTTTTCTCAAAGGCTTAGGAAGAATAAAGAGAAAGGTACGTTTGAGAAGTTTCTGGCGATGATCGAGAAGTTGTTTGTGAACATTCCTTTGACTAAAGCTCTAGAGAGGATGTCCGGCTACACAAGATGGCTGAACGATCTAGTCAAGAAGAAGCAAACAGTTAGCCAAGATCTCTCCAAAAGTTTTCAACATTGCAATGCCATCACCATAAAGTCATTTATCCAGAAACGTGAAGACCCAGGTGCTTTCACCATACCATGTACTATTGGAGAGCTTGTATTTGCCAAAGCACTTTGTGATTTGGGAGAAAGCATTAATTTGATGCCTTTTGCCATCTTCAAAAGACTTGGTTTGGGCACCCCTATCCCTACAAAGATGCAGTTGCTAATGGCAGACAAGACAATTAAGGAACCTATTAGGATACTTTATGATATGCAGGTAAAGGTAGATAAATTTATATTTCCCACAGATTTTATTATACTTGACTGTGAGGTTGATTTTGCAGTTCCTATCATTTTGGGAAGACCTTTATTAGCCATAGGTTGCATGCTGGTTGACATGGAGAAGGGGCTGCCCATATTCTGATTTGGTGAAGAAGCAATTATGTTTTAGGTTTGCCAACAAGACAGGAAAAACTATGATTTTTGGGTAGTCTTAATGATTGAAACTGTAGATGCTGAGGAAGCAGAGGTCCCGATCGAGTCATGACTGGTGGTTGATATCCTTTGGCAGCTTTGTTGATAAATTTTGATGGTGATGGCATCCTAGAGTATGAGAAGATATTCAATGCTCTTGGAGTATCATTTGTCCCTAGGCCACACACCAAGTTGGATTTCGATTTGAAAAACAGGGAAACTCTACCCCTACCAAGCCTTCCATAGAAATCCCACCTGATCTAGAGTTGAAGGCACTCCCAGCGCATCTGAAATATGCATACTTAGGAGAAAATAACACATTTCCAGCCATCATTGTAGCTGACTTGAGTGAGGGACAAGAAGAGGCCCTTGTTTCATTTCTCAAACAATTCAAAAGAGCTATTGGATGGATAATTGCAGATATAATAGGTATACCTCCAGGAATATTCATAAGATTCAACTAGTCAAAGATTATAAGCCTAGTATCGAGCATCAGAGACGGTTGAATCCTTTATTGAAAGAGTTCATTTGAAAATAAATCATCAAGTGGTTGAATGCAAGAGTAATCTATCATATTGCCAGCAGTGAATGGGTCATTCCCGTGCAATATGTTCCAAAAAAAGGGTATCACAATGGTACAGAATGCCAAAAATGAGTTGATTCCCATGAGACCAATCACCAGATGGAGAGTGTGCATGGATTACAAAAAGCTTAACGCCTCCACAGAGAAGTAGCATTTCCCTATGCCATTCATAGATCAAATGCTTGAAAGACTTGCAGAGAAGTGGTGGTAGTATTTCCTTGATTGGTATTCTGGGTATAATCAAATTGTCATTGCACCAGAGGATCAAGAGAAGACACCCTTTAGCTGCCCTTATGGAATATTTACATTCAAGAGAATGTTTTTTGGGTTATGCAATGCTCCGACAACATTTCAAAGATGCATGATGTCTATTTTCTTAGACATGGTTGAAAGTGCTATTGAGGTGTTCATGGATGATTTTAGTATGGTCGGCTAATCATTTGAAGAGTGTTCATTACATTTGCATGATATTTGCATGATGTTTTGTAAAGATGTGTTGAAAGTCACCTGGTGTTGAATTGGGAGAAATGTCACTTTATAGTCAAGGAAGGTATTGTGCTTGGCCATAGAATTTCTTTCAAAGGCACTGAGGTCGATGAAGAGAAGATTGAAATTAATGAGAAACTCCCACCATCGATCTCTTCTGGGGTCATGCAAGGTTCTACCAACGCTTTATAAAGGATTTTTCTAAGATCTCGCAACCTTTGTGCAGACTATTGGAAAAAGATGCGAAATTTGTGTCGAAGATACCTGTATGCAAGCCTTTGAAGAATTGAAGAGAAAATTGACTTCGACGCCTATCATAGTGGCTCTAGATTATTCGAAGCCCTTTGAACTAATGTGTGATGCTAGTAGAGTTGCCTTAGGTGTGGTACTAAGACAGAGCAGGGAGAAGATTCTACATCCTATTTATTATGCTAGCAAGGCACTCAATGTTGCCCAGAAAAACTATACAGTCATCGAGCAGGAGTTGTTTGCACTAGTCTTTGCATTTGAGAAGTTTCAATTATACTTGTTAGGAGCCAAGGTGATATTGCACACGTACCATCCAAAACTCAAGTATTTGACGGCCAAGAAGGATTAAAACCGAGACTGATTATATGGGTACTTCTATTGCAAGAATTCAACTTTGATGTGATTGACAGAAAGGGGCTAGAGAATCAAGTTAATGACCACCTCTCTAGATTAGAGGATGAAGCCATGGTGCAATTTGATGATGGTATTGATATCGACAATTGCTTTCCTGATGAGAGAGTGTTGGCAGCCTCACATGATCTTATCCCTTGGTTCACAAATTATGCCAATTATTTGGTGAGTGATATAGTGCCTCCTGATCCAAATACCTATCAACTTCACAGTTTCATACACGATGTGAATAAATTCTTTTAGGATGAACCATACCTATTTTGTATTTGTGCCAATGGGATCATCCGTAGATGTGTTCCAGAAGTGGAAATGATGAGCATTCTTGAAGCATGCCACTCATCGTTAGTTGGTGGTCATCACAGTGGAGCTCGTACAACTTATAAGGTTTATATTCTGGATATTATTGGCCGCCATACATCAGGATGCTCATGATTATGTCAAGTCCCGTGACAGATGTCAAAGAGAGGGTGGAGTCTCGCAGAGACAAAAACTCCCTCTTAATCTTATTTTGGTGATTGAGTTATTTAATGTTTGGGGTATTGACTTCATGGGACCTTTTGTTAGTTCTTACAGGAATAAGTATATCCTAGTTGCTGTAGAGTATGTCTCCAAATGGGTGGAGGCAATAGCCTTGCCAAACAATGAGGGTAAGGATGTCACAAGTTTTCTTCGAAGAAACATTTTCTCCAGGTTTGGAACACCTCGAGCAATTATCAGTGATGGAGGCTCTCATTTTGTAACAGGTTATTCAAGGCTATTCTTGACAGGTATGGTGCAAAACATCCTGTGACAATGCCTTATAATCCCCAAACAAACGGGCAAGTAGAAGTATCAAACAGAGAGAAAAAGTAAATCTTGTCCAAGACTGTGAATATGAATCCCACTGATTGGCCTTGAAGACTGATTGGATTATGCATTGTGGGCCTACCGCACCGCTTTCAAAACATCGATTGGTATGTCCCCATATCAATTGGTATTTGGAAAGGCCTGTCACTTGCTAGTTAAACTTGAGCATAAAGTAATGTGCACGCAAAAGAAGCTAAGCCTAGATAGGAATAAAGAAGTGACATCTAGACAAATGCAAATTAATGAATTAGATGAGCTCCATTGAGAGCATACGAGAGCTCTGCCTTGTACAAGCAACGAATGAAAGTTCAACATGATCACAGAAATGAGAATCGCCAATTTGCACCAAGAGACATGGTGTTGCTTTACAACTCTAGGTTGAAATGGTTTCCCTGAAAACTAAGATCCAAGTGGATGGGGCCCTTCCAAGTAGTGCATGTTTGTAATCATAGTGCCATCAATTTAGAAAGCAAGGATGGAAAAATCATTAAGGTCAATGGTCAAAGAGTCAAGCTATACATGGGTAATATTAAGGAAATCAAGATAGTGGAGGATTGGGTCTTTGACAAAGCATGAGAACTGAAGTTCATCTCATCATGCAGCGCCACTAAATCAGGCACTTCTTGGGAGGCAACCCAAGGTATGCCCTTAGTTCTCTTATAACTAAGATATGTTTACTTTGAGGACAAAGTATTATCTTTTGGTAGGTGTGGGAAGTTATGGATTAGGGTGAAGTTTGAGTAGCCTTGAGTCTATAATTTCCCCTAGTTTTGATACCAAGGTTTTCTTGTCATGATTCTTTTTCCTTGTGGATTTTTTTTAATTTCTGTTGAACCGACATGTTTAGGCAGTGTAGATAATTGGTAGATGTATAACAATTATTATCTTTTGGCATTTACATTATCTTATTAAACTATTTTATGAACGTTTTGAAAATTAGGTACCATAAAATATTTTGAGACTGTTGGTTGCCATTGCAATCTTGCATATGATTATTTGGCAATGTTTGTTCTGATAAAGAGAAGGTAAGTTGAGGCTTGAATCATGACCTGTGAGTCCATGCTGATTTTGTATGTGATGCCATGTGGGTGAGCCTATTTTGTCATATTCTTGCATTGTGTATTGACTCAGAACTTGCCTTGTTACTCTAAGGTTGGATTTGAGATGTGGTTGATTGGTAAAGGATGTTAGGCCATTGTTCTATTAGTGAGTCCACTTTTGCCTAAACGACCTACCAAATGTATTAGGTGATCCCTTGATCCAAATGTTTGAGCTTTGCATGTACCTGTTCTTTCTTGACACCTAGCTAGACTAACCTTGTTTTGTGAAATACCTTGATATTGACCCCGGTCTACCCTTGAACATGTGAACCTTAATTGAGGCTAAAAACCTAAGTTGAGGGTGGCTACCAAAAGTGGCCCTGGTTTAAGGAATGGATATTGTGTACTTTACCTCAAGCTAAAAATCTAAGTTGAGGGTGACCTTTGTTGTAGTAAAGAAATGAAAATGAGATGGTTAGTTAGGATGAAAGAAAGAAGAGAAAAATCATGTGTCAGGTGAGAGAAAAAGAAAGAAAAGTTTCCTTGGATTGAAAATAATAACAAAATGAGTTCAAAAATAAGGCATAACTGAAAAAGGAAAAGAAAGCACCCGGGAAAATCTTGAAAAGGAAGAATAAGGGAAGATATAATGAAAATGGTTGAGTTTTGGAGGTAAGAGTGTTGAAAAATGTGGTTCGAGGATAGCTTTAAGTCACTACTTGCCTAAAATGCCATAACAAAGCCATAAGAGCCTAATAGTTACAAGCTTATTAAGTCCTAAAGTGATCCAAATCCAACTAGTCAACAGCCCGAAGTTTGAGTATAGGGGCAAGCCTATGGTTTTGGTGATCATGCATGAATTTCATTTGTGAGAGTGAGGATGATTACACATTCCCTGAACGTTGAATGCATTTTGAGTGAGATAAAGGGACTTCTTTTCTATGAGGGAGTATACATTACATGATTGACATGTGGCTTGTTCAGTGATTGTGGATTGATAGTACTCCTTCACTTGTCCTAGTTGGATTGCTAGATGCATCATTATGTTTAGGTTTGCTTGATAGCTTCGCAATTAGGTTTTGAAAATGACAGTGGGGTACCTGAGAGTTAAGTGATGTCTATGCCGTTAGAGTAGTTACTATGTGTGTCTCATTGTCTACTTAGATTAAGTCGTCGCTTGAGGAAAAGCAACAGTTCTAAGTTGAGAGTATTGATATGCTGTCAAAATACAACACATTTGATGCCTAAAACAAGGGATTTTGCAAGTTCTTAATGTGACATTTTATGGTTTTTTGTGTTTTTGTGTTGTTCTTGTAGAAAGTATGGGTTGGCATGATTTTGGGAGAAAATTGAAGATTTTTCTTAAAGAAAAGGACATATGAGCTATCCTATGAGTCGTAGACCAAGCTACGAGTCGTAAGGTGCTCTCACAGCAAGAAAGAGTGAGCAAACTTTGGAATTCGCAAAGTGAAGGTCAACCATACAAGGCTGACCTACGAGTCGTAAGTCGTACTATGGCTCGTAGGAGGAGGCCTCATAGCAAGAAATATTGAGCCACAAGTTTGGACCAAGAACTGCAAATCAGGACTCTGAGAAGACACTACGAGTCGTAAAGCACAGGATGACTTATATCCATGGATTGTAGTAGTCAGGTCTAACATACCAGTTGCTGACTACGAAGCCCAACTACTACTCATAGGCCACCCTATGAGTCATATCTGCGAAACGTAATTGTTGCCAACTGTATTTTCTATTTCATTTTTAGGGTTTTTTCTAAATAGTAAAAATAGTGAATGTTAGGGTTTTAGGAGGAGACTTTGAACATTTTTAGATTCCACCTTCTTGAATATTCTCTTGAATATTCTAAGAACATTTTCTAGGGTTTAGTATAGCTTTCATTATTTTAGTCTGAAGACGCATTTTGGGGGATTGAAAATCACATTGCATTCATCTTCCATTAATCCAAGATTATAGTTTAAACATCAAGGTGTTCTTGTTCTTCATTGTTTTTGGGTAATCTCTCAACAATGTCTTTTACATTCATTGTTGTTGGTTTTTCCTTAGCCATGAGTAGCTAAGCACCCACAGCTTGGGGTTGTGGGAACCATGAGTAGTTGATTTGAAATAACCTAGACTTTGTGTATTTCTTTGATTGGGTGTTTGCATGAATTGTTTATTTCCCTTTGCTTTGATTGTTGTTTGGTGGTGGCCAACACCAAAACCTGCCTGCTATCACGATCCCAACCAAAGTAGTGATAAATAGGAAAAGAAAAGTAGATGGCAGGATTCAATTGATGTGTTCTAGGTCTAATCAACCAAACCTGACCAAGGGGAGGTTGAACGGGACAATAGGTAACGATTAGTTGGCACACCATGGTTGCCGATCAAGCGCCATGGTGAAATTCTACCTTCACCTTCACAAGAGTGCTGGAAGAACCTAAGTTACCATCCTGCATGCAAAGTCTTAATTAGAGTCATGTTTTCTAGGGTAATCAGGTCAACGAATCATGAGGAACACAATTCCCAAGTTGTCCCTCAATTTAAGTGTCTTCTTGCATAAATAGTGTATTGTTTATTTTTGTTCTTTATTTTGAATCACAAACCCCCCTCCCCCATTTTAGAGAATATAATGATCAATGCTTGAAATAATTGTTAGTGGATCAACATAGTCAAGCCTAGTATTCCCTGTGGAGTCGACCCTAATCTTTGGTTAGGTTTATACTTGACTGCGACTGCTTTACTATTGGAGTATGAACATCATTTACATTTTTGGATAGGGAGGGAGGAGGAGGTGGTACGTGGTAGTTCAACCCTATACTAATAGCAAACTTCTCATGCCGAAAAAGAGGCATGCCACGAAAATTGACCCAAAAATCATTCTCACTACTCATCCAATGATGAAGAAGCTGATACATCAACTTCATTTGAAATCTTGGGGGTATTCCCTTCACCTATGTCAAGGTATAACTTCCCAAATACCGTAGACTTAAAATATGTATCCAAGCCTTCCTTCACTAATTTTTTTTAAAAAATCAGAAAATGGTTTCCTAAGTTCAGATTTTATTCCTAGATCACTGTTCTAACCCCGATTCAAAAATCCAGGTATCTTTAAGCCATAATCGTCATACCTGAAAGCCATAACTATGGCAGTGTCTGTAACAGCTATAGGAATGCCAGCAGCTATCAGGATCTAAGCCTAGGGCCCAGACGTGACACGGTGCATAGGCAACGTGAAGGGACCCATAGCAAACCTCTTAACATATCATTACACATCCTTGGTCGCGGAAGCAAGAAAACTATCACGCCTTAAAGTCCCGTTAGGGCGGACTTGAACCCATTGCCGATAAGGCTCGGGAGAACTAACCTGTAGCTATATGCTTTCTATACATACTATAAGGGGTTGCTGCATTTGACATGCCTTTAAGAAGATAAACAGTGATAACAAGC
>JAABOM020001893.1:0-20684 GCA_011800125.2 Solanum clarkiae
ACCGCCTAGTTCAGAGGTTAGGGAGTTGAGGGAGACCGTACAGCAGCTGGTTCAGCTTGTATCCCAGCAGATCCACAACTTGAGTCTACATGTTAATTTTTTAAAATTATATTGATGTAAATGATAGAAATACTTAATAACAATCACTACCAAAAAATTTAAATCTAGTGCCAGACAAATTATGTGGCTAAACAGTAAGATTTGTTGCGAAACCCATATAGGGATGAATTTATATTAGCTTCCAACAATTAGCGATGTAGTAGTGATGAAGCTAATAGCTAATTTCATATAATTTTTTTTTAGAAGTGTAGATATTATTCTAAATGAAAAATGAATAATAAATATTATTTCTGTAAATAATTTCTTGTTATCGGTTAAGATATATTATATGCCATAATTCATATTTCTATTTCCTGGTTCTAATTTCTACGTGAGCAATAAATTTAAAATATTGATCTTTGAAATAGTAACACACAATGAATTGTTATGATTATACGATTCAATTCAATATAATATATAGGTTAGCTTCGATCCCTAATAAATTTATGTCATTATGTAGTTGTATAAATTAAATTACACAATAGATCACAAAATTTTCACAGTATAGCAGTGATTGTTCCAATTATCAATGTCAATAAAATATAGGGCAAAATACCATATAATATATTTATAATTTTTTTAGTTAGACAAAATAATAGGACACATTGGGCCCGTTTACGGGCCTTAAATAAAATAGAAAAAAATGAGAATAAACTACTAATGTGATGATGCAATCGCACCTGTCATTCCACAAAATGAATCTTTTCATTGTTACTAACTATGGATTTAAATATTAAGATAATAAAATTTAAATAACTATCAAAATAATATTGTATTTAGACTAACAATACAACACAATATGATGAGTAACAATTATTCAAAAAAGGTGTAAAAATATAAACGTTGGGCCCATGCTAAGCACGGGCATACTTATCTTATCTTGTCTTATATATATATATATAAAGGAGTGAAAAGCTAGATGGGATGGGTAGATTAAATTTTTTTTAAAAAAGATAAAAACAATATCAATTTTCTAGGAAGGTGGGGGAGGGGGAGGGGGGCGGTTATGATTTAAAATGAGAACTTTTTTGAAAACATTTTATAAAAGCAATAAAAGGGTCGGATTAGCAGAGGGTGAGGATAGAAGGGGTACAGGCGTCTGGGGAGGAGGGGGGGAGAGGATTAGGTGATTTAGAGGGATGAGAAAAGTATTTTGAATTTTATTTCTTAAAAAGTAATTATTTTTTAATATAATAGATTTTTTGAAATAGTAATTGTTTAATCTTAGTTTTTAACTAATATATTAATAGTTTATTTTTTTTTATCAAAGTAAAATATTTTATCCATGTGAAATATTATGTGCCAATATTCTTTTCAAATAAAAGGGTGTGTACTACCAAAACACTGAGGTGTGTTTTTCAAACTAATAAGTAATAGTTTAGATATGAAATTCACACTCCCAATAGTTTAGATATGAATATGTTTTTGACAATTATTTCTTGAAAATATATACTGCTTTATATATTGAGAAGAGATCTAGGTAATGTCACAAGTAGATTCTTGATTTGGATAAAAATCAATCCAAACCAATTAAATAAATTAATTTTATTTTGGTTTGATTTTAATTTTTTTAAAATTGATAGTATGTGGTTTGAGTTTGGATTTGTTCGAGAAAATCAAAAAATAAATCAAACTAAACTGTTAAATTATATTTATCTATTTTATAATTGTATACGCATAAATCATTATTTATAAAAATGATTTTAAAAATCTTAAGTACGTTTTCATCAAATTTTATTTTTAAATCTACTTATGAAAGCGTAAATGATCAAGATGAGAACATTTATCTTATTGATTTCATGTATATGAATGTCTATGTTAATTCTTGGCGGGACTAGAAATGTCACTATTTCTTCCTTCGAAGCCAAAATAGTAAATTTTAAAACTTCATTTGCAGTAAATTTAGTAATTGAAAGTTCTATAATATCAATCATTCTAACTATTTTTTGTTTTGCATGATTGTCATCATTTTTTCTCTGATTCGAGCGTATCTGAAACAACCCCAAAAAGTTCCCGAAAACGTGCCTCGGAAATGCTTTCAAGTTTCATATATCTAAAAATCCATTTGTTATTTCAAAAATTCGACTTCATATTCTTGTTCTGGGGATCAAAAATAGGGAGAAAGTGGTCTAACCCCAATTTTAGAGCAACCACATCAAAATTAAAAAATCCCATGGTGCAATTTCCAGTGAGGTTTTTGCGTCGCTTCCGCAACGTGCCTCCGCTTATTTTGGGACTATTTTTTTAGTTTGGTCCAAGACTTCTAAATCTTGGGCCTAAGTGTTCCCAAACGTATTTTTACCTATGCTTAGCCAAATTTCACCCTCATATTAGCCAAAATATTTTCCAATACTCACTCAAACACTTAGCCATATTTTCACTCTCAAATTCAAGTCCCAAACCCTCATCCTAAGGTAAGGTTTTCCTTCAAGGTTCTTCAAGCTTCAAGTCTCCATCTCCAATCTGTACCAAGTTCATCTCCAAGCTAAGGTATGTGGGTTTCATTTATGGGTTCCTTCCACCCATGATACTCAAGCCTCCTTTTACTCAATTGCATGATTTAAAGTTGATTTACTAATGGGTCTTGATTATTATGAAATTCACTGCACTATGTTGAAGCTATTTGAAATTGTGACTGTTTTCCTATGTTTTGAGCAATAAATCTTTGATCTATTGTAAGATTTGAGAAGGGGTTTTGATGTATATTGCTTGAGGGTGTGGCAAGGTGTTGACTGATAGTTTTACAATGGATTTTCTTGCATGATTCCATCTCTATATTTTATGATTTTATACTAGCATTACACACCCTCTAATTGTGTGATAAAATGTCCGGATGTGGTTTCTTGAGGAGATGAAAGTCCAAAGTATGAGATATGATATGATTGACTATATGATGATGAAATGAGCTTATCTAGATAATATACTCTATATAAAGTATTGCATTAGGCGATGCCTAATCCGGGGGGTCTAAGAACTCGGATAACTGAGATAGAGTTTTGTACTCATCAACCGAGGGAGGGGTTAGTACTTCTCCACCTAGGTGATGGGACGACAATATCACCAACCGAGGGAATGGTTAGTACTTCTTCACCTAGGTGATGGGGCAGCATTATCACCAACCGAGTGAAGGATTAGTACTTCACCACCTAAGTGATGGGGTTGCATTATTATTAACTTACCAAGGGGTTGTACCTTGCAAATTTAGCTTGGTCTATTCTACACATATGATATCGTATATGAGCATGAGTTATTTAAGCATGTTTTACTTGAGCATTGATCATACATGCCATATTGTTATATGATGTCTATTGCCTATTGTTATGCATTTTGATTATGATGTCTATCTCTTGTTGCATTGCATCCTACATACTTAGTACATTGAAACGTACTCATGCATACTTTATGCCTCTATAATGTCACCATTTAGGAATCGGTGCCCAAGTTGACCATCCTCTTCCACGTGGCTAGTTCGATACTACTCAAGCTAGTTGGTGAATCCTCCACTTCGGGGACCTTAGCCTATGTTGCTCTTATTATGTATTGAGACATTCTACTTTTGTTGTCTATTTTGACTATGAGGGTGAGCCTAGTTACTTTGTCTTGGCCCAGCTCTTATCTATGTATTAGAAGTATTTGTTGGACATGTTATGTATCTATCCTAAGATCCTTGACTCTACTGTTCTTGATGTCTATGGTACAAAAGTGATTTCCCTTATCCCGGTTGTCCCACTTTATTATCTCTTGATGCTTGATTTATTGCTTCCGCAACCAAAAATGTGTAATGAAGTTTTAAGAGGCTTTCTTGGGGTCCCTTCGGGTTCCCCTTGCGCCGTGTCTCACCTAGGCCCTAGGTTTGGATCATGACAAACCTGGTATCAGAGCACTAGTTTTATAGATCCTCGGAGTCCAACACACCGTGTCAATTAGAGTCCTATTCATGGTTGTGAAGCGCGCCATGACTATGAATAGTAGGCTATGAGATATTTTAGGAAATGTTTCCCTTCTTCATGTTCTAAGTCGTGCTATAGAGTTGTGGTAAGTTTTCCCCCCTAACAATTGTTCTTACTATACTAGATCATTCTAAACTCTCGAGGATGAAGGGCCCAAACTCCCAAGGAGTAACCTAACAATGGTGAGCTCCAGGATGCTCTCACTATGCTTGCCCAAGTTGTGGCCAACCAAGTCAATCAAGGGGCTCAAGCCCCTCATTCTACTACCTCGGGATCTAGGGTAAGAGACTTTATGAGGATGAATCCTCCAGTTTTTCTATGGGTTAAAGGTGGATGAAGACCCATTAGAGTTCATTGATAAGGTCTACAAAATCTTGAATATCATGGGTATTGGGCAACATGAAAAGGCGGAGTTGGCGGTATACCAACTCAAAGAGGTAGCTCAAATATGGTATGATCAATGGAAGGGTGAGAAGGGGATTGGTAATGAAGTGCTTTACGAAGAGTTCAAATTGGCCTTCCTTAGTTGATTTTTCCCTCTTGAGCTTAGGGAAGCTAAGTTGGTAGAGTTTATGAACTTGAAACAAGGTGCTATGAGTGTGAGGGAGTATTCCCTCAAGTTTAATTAACTTTCAAAGTATTCTCCACGTTTGGTGGCCGATACTAGATCTAGGATGAACAAATTTGTGACGTGGGTCTCCGACTTGGTAAGTGAAGAATGCCGGTCCACCATGCTAATTAGTGACATGGACTTGTCTTGGTTGATGGCCTATGCCGAGCAAATGGCGGAGAAGAAATTGAGGAAGAGAAGGGGGTATGAGGCCAAGAGAGCACGTTTTGAGGGTAAGTTCCAAAAGTGTGAGATCTTATCAAGGTCAATTTCCTTCTCATGCTACTAATAGGGGGTTTGCCAATGACTTCCTTAGGCCTCAAGTTTTTGGTAGTGTGGCTCCTATGGATGTGTATCCTAGATGTGGGAAAAGTCATAATGGCTCGTGTTTGAAGGGTTCTAATACATGCTTTGGTTGTGGGGAGCTTGGTCACAAGAAGATAGATTGTGTAAGAAACCGTGGCAAGGTCTCAGTGCAAATATGGTTTCATTAGGTAGAGGTGGTCCTCAAGGTGGTGCCCCAAGGCACAATCATTTTTATGCTCTACATCGGAGGCAAGAGGTTGGTAAGGTCCCTAATGTTGTTACCAATATGTTGAAAATCTTTGACTTTGATGTGCATGCTTTGATTGATCCCGGTGCCACTCTTTCCTTTGTTACCCCTTTTATTGCTAAAAAGTTCCTGAATTGTTGCAAGAGTCATATGAAGTGTCTAATCCTATTGGTGCCTCTATTTTTTCTAGGAATATTCATAGAAATTGTCCTATTTGCAGTTTGCATAAGTTGTTGCCTTGTGATCTTGTTGATTTAGACATGGTAGATTTTGATATCATTCTTGGGATGGATTGGTTGCATACCTACTATGCTCTTATTGATTGTATAACCCGTAGGGTCAAGTTTCAATTTCCTAATGAATTTATCCTTGAGTGGGAAAGTCAAGATGTGGTGGTCAAGGGTAGATTCATTTCATGCATTAAAGCCTGTAAGTTGATCTCTAAGGGGTATCTTTACCATCTTGTGAGGGTTAAAGATGTGGAGTCCAAAGTCCTTCCATTGATCCAGTTCTGGTTGTAAATGAGTTTCTTACTATCTTCCCAAATGACCTTCCCGGTGTCCCTCCCAAAAGGGAGATAGATTTTGGCATAGATCTCCTTCCCGATACTCAACCTATCTCCATTCCCCTTTAACATGGCCCCGACTTGGAGAAGGGATTTATTATACCTAGTTAATCACCTTGGGGTGCACCTGTGTTGTTTGTAAAGAAGAAGGATGGGTCACTTAGAATGTGTATTGACTACCGACAACTCAATACGGTCACTATAAAGAATAGATATCCTCTTCCAAGAATTAATGACTTGTTTGACCAATTGCAAGGGGCTAGCTTTTTCTCTAAGATTGATCTTCGGCCCGGGTACCATCAAGTGAGGGTGAGGGAGTGTGATATTCCCCAGACAGTTTTCTGGACTAGATATGAGCATTATGAGTTTTTTGTGATGTTGTTTGGGTTGACCAATTCACCGACCCTCTTCATGGACCTAATAAATAGGGTCTTTAAAGCTTACCTTGATTCCTTTATTGTGGCCTTCATTGATGATATTTTGATCTATTCACATAGTAGGGAGGAGTATATGGGTTATTTGATGGTGGAGTTGCAATAATTGAGGGAGGAGAAATTGTATGCGAAATATGAAAAATGTGAGTTTTTGTTGAATGAGGTTGCATTCTAGGGTCATGTGGTGTCGGGGGGTGGTATAAAAGTGGATCCTAAGAAAACCGATGTGATTAGAAATTGGCCTAGACCATTGACCCTATTGGATATTAAAAGTTTCTTGGGCTTTGCGAGTTACTATAGAAGATTTGTAAATGGGTTCTCCTCCATTGCTTCCCCTATGGAAAAATTTACTCAAAGAAGGTTAAGTTTGTGTGGACCGATGAATGTGAGAGAAGCTTCCAAACATTGAAGGATAGACTTGTGTCCTTTCCTATATTGTAACTACTAGATGGGCTCGAGGGTTTTGTTGTGTATTGTGATGCATCTAGAGTTGGGTTGGGTTGTGTGCTAATGCAAAATGGTAAGGTCATAGCTTATGCCTCTAGGCAACTCAAAGTGCATGAAAGGAATTACCCTACCCATGATCTTGAATTGGCCGCCGTGGTGTTTGCATTAAAGATTTGGCGGTCATTATTTGTATGGGGTGCATGTTGATGTCTTCACCAATTATAAGAGCCTCCAATATGTCTTCACTCAAAAAGATCTCAGCTTGAGGCAAGTGAGATGGTTAGAACTTCTCAAAAACTATGACATGAGTATGCACTATCATTCGGGTAAGGAAAATATGGTGGCAGATGCTTTGAGTAGGATGCATATGGGTAACCTAGTCCATGTTGATGGTGGTGATAAGGAGATGGCTAGGGAGGTGCATCAATTGGCTAGATTGGATGTTAGGTTGGAAGAGGTTGGTGATGATGGTGTTGTGGTTGTTGATGGGTCTAAGTCTTCTTTGGTTGATGAGGTGATAGCAAACAAGATTTTGAATCCTCCTTACTTGAATTGAAGGCCTTGGTGAAAGACGACAAAGTAGATGGTTTCTCCCACGGGGGAAGATGGTGCCCTTAGGTACCAGTGCTTTGTTTTGATGGTTTGAGCGAGAAGATCCTTGATGAGGCCCATAATTCTTCTTATTCTATTCACTCCGGTTCCACCAAAATGCATAGAGACTTGAGGGATGTGTATTAGTGGGGAGGCATGAAGAGGGACACTGCCAAGTTCGTTTCCGGTTACCATAGTTGTCAACAAGTCAAAGCCGAACAACAAAGGCCGGGTGGCCTAACCCGACATAGAACTTGGAAGTAGGAGGTGATTAATATGGATTTTGTGGTTGGGTTGCCCAAGACTAGAAAAAGTTTTGATTCTATATAGGTAGTGGTTGATAGGATGACAAAATCGGCTCACTTTCTACTGGTTAAGACCACATATGGAGCTGAAGAGTATGCGAGGTTATACATCCATAAGTTATTGCGGTTGCATGGGGTTCCTTTTTTCATCATATTGGATCGTGGTTCACAATTCACTTCACACTTTTGGATGTCTTTTCAAAGGGATCTTGGTACAAAAGTTTACCTTAGTATAGCCTTTCACCCCAAATGAATGGTCAAGCCGAAAGAACCATTCAAACCCTTGAAGATATGATTAGGGCATGTGTATTGGAGTTGAGGGGTAGTTGGGATGACCATCTTCCTTTGATTGAGTTTGCATACAACAATAGCTATCACTCTAGCATCGCTATGGCTCCTTTTGAGGCTCTTTATAAAAGATGTTGTAGATCACTGATTGGGTGGTTTAAGGTTGGACATATGTCTTTAATGGTCCAAATATGATTATGGAGGCTCTTGAGAAGGTGAGGATGATTAGTAAAAGGTTGAAAACAGCCCAAAGTCGTCAAAAATTCTATGCCGATGTGAGAAAAAGGGACCTTGAATTCAAAATAGGTGATTTGTTTTATTTGAAGGTTTCTCCAAAGAAAGGAGTGGTCCGTTTTGGTAAAAAGGGGAAGTTAAGTCCAAGATATGTTAGTCCTTATGAGGTCTTGAAGATAGTTGGCAAGGTAGCTTATGAGTTGAAGCTGCCTAGTGAAATGAATTTGGTTCACCCAGTGTTTTATGTCTCTATGTTGAGAAAATGTGTTGGTGACCCTAATACTATTGTGTCTCTTGATGTTGTGGGTGTTGTTGAGGATAACTTGACTTATAAGGAGACTCTATTTCAGATCTTAGATAGACAAGTGAAGAAATTGAGGAACAAGGAGGTGGCATCCGTTAAGGTCCTTTGGAGGAACCCACAAATCAAAAGTGCTACTTGGTAGGCCAAAGCGGACACGGAAAAGCAGTATCCTTATCTTTTCCATTGCACTCAAGCCTAAGGTACTGATTCTGTTTCCCCTATGTTATTACAAGTGTCATGTTTCAGCCCCTATACCATTCATATGTATTCATGTTTAAGTTGGCTAGTTATAATGATTTTACAAATATGTTGATATTTTAAAAATGGTGTTCTAAATGTGATGTTGAATTCTTGTTGGGGATGATTTTTGTATGATCACTCATCTTGTACGTCTCTTTTACATTTAGGGATGAATGTTCCCAAGGGCGAGATATTGAAACGACCCTAAAAAGTGCCTGAAAACGTGCCTCAAAAATACCCAAAATTTCAAATTCCATATATCTCAAAATCCATTTGTTATTTCAAAATTCCGACTTCATATTCTTTTTTAGGAGAGAAATATTAGGTGGAAAAAGGGTCTAACCCCGATTTTAGAGCAACCATATCAAAATTCAAAATTTCCATGGTGCAATTTCCAGGGAAGTTTTCACGTCGCAAATTCTGTTTATTTTGGGACTTTTTTTTCAGTTCGATCCAAGACTTCTAAGTCTTGTGTCTAAGTATTCCCAAACGTATTTTTACCTATATTTAGCCAAATTTCACCCTCATATTACCTAAAACATTTTCCAATACTCACTCAAACTCTTAGCCATATTTTCACTCCCAAATTCAAGTCCTAAACCCTCATCCTAAGCTAAGGTTTTCCTTTAAGGTTCTTCTTCAAGCTTCAAATCTCCATCTGTAATCTGCACCAAGTTCATCTCCAAGCTAAGGTATGTGGGTTTCATTGATGGATTCCTTTCACCCATGATACCCAAGTTTCCTTTTACTCAAATTGCATGATCTAAAGTTGATTTACAAATAAGTCTTGATTATTATAAAATTCACTGTACTATTTTGAAGCTATATGAAATTGTGATTGTTTTGCTATGTCTTGAGCTATGAATATCTGATCTATTGTAAGATTTGAGAAAGGATTTTAATATATATTCCTTAAGGGTGTTGCAAGGTGTTGATTGATGGTTTTACAATGAATTTTCTTGCATAATTTCATCTCTATATTTTATGGTTTTATACTAGCAGTACACACTCTCTAAGTGTTTGATAAAATGTCCGAAAGTGATTTCTTGAGGAGATGAAGGTCCAAAGCATGAGATATGATATGATTGACTATATGATGATGAAATGAGCTTATGTATATGATATAATCTATATACAGTGTTGCATTAGGTTGCCCAATCCAGGGGTCTAAGAACCCGGATAATCGATATAGGGATTTGTACTCATCAACCGAGGGAAGAGTTAGTATGGGGTGACATTATCACCAACCAAGGGAAGGGTTAGTACTTCTTCACCTAGGTAATAGGGCGGCATTATCACGAACCGAGGGAAGGGTTAGTACTTCTCCACGTAGGTGATGGGGCGGCATTATCACCAACAGAGTGAAGGGTTAGTACTTCACCACCTAAGTGATAGGGCGGCATTATCACTACCCTACCAAGGGATTGTACTTTGGAAAGCTAGCTTGGTCTATTCTACACATATGATATCCTATATGAGCATGAGTTATTTAAGCAATGGGGGCCCCTTTTTTTAGACAAGTTTGCTGTTAGGAGTCCCTAGAGTCGAATTAATAATCAATAACCCCCTTTGTACTTCAGAAATACCTGATCCGGAGATAAAAACAAATCAAATTTTCTGCTAGATCCCGTATTTCCCTGGGATTGTAGTTCAATTGGGTACCTGTGTCTTACCCTTTCAAGGAAGGGGAAGAAATGACATTATATATAACATAATTATATATATATAACATATTTAAATAGAAAATAAACAAATCCTATTTTTTAAAAATCCTCTGTTATAGCCATTTCTATACATTCAATATACTCTACGGATAGAGGAATACATAGAGTTGAACATAGTAAAATAAGAAATTGAAAGATTTCGTTGAAATTGTTTCGGATGAGCTTCTCCCAATTATGTCTGGTAATAGAATAGGGCAGCTTGCTCTGACCAAGACTCCACTTTTTATAATATCAGATTGGGGAGGAAGATTAGAATTAGAAATTGATAGAAAAGCAAGGATATGGGCTCGTGTAAGTAGGAAACAAAAAATATCTATTCTAGTTCTATCAGCCTGCTCATGTACAACATGATTATGATCATAGAAAAGATTCTCTTTAAGCGAACCAGCCTATCTTCTGTATAGGGCTTACACGATGATTGGAATAACAGAGACACATAACAAAGACAGGGAACGGGTTACCTACTCTTAACGGGCAGAGCGAGCCCCTTTATTCTGAATTCTTTAATTCAGAATCAATCAAATCTCCCCAAGTAGGATTCGAACCAACGACCAATCGGTTAATAGCCGACCGCTCTACCACTGAGCTACTGAGGAACAACAGGAGATTCGGTGTTTTACTTGAGCATTGATCATACATGCCATATTGTTATATGATGTCTCTTGCCTATTGTTATGCATTTTGATTATGACGTCTATCTCTTGTTGCATTACATCCTACATACTTAGTACATTTAAACGTACTAACACATACTCTATGCCTACATGATGTCACCATGTAGGAACCGGTGCCTAAGTTGATCATCCTCCTCCACGTGGCTAGTTCGATACTACTCAAGCCAGTTGGTGAGTCCTCCATTTCGGGGACCTTAGTCTATGTTTTTCTTATTATGTATTGAGTCATTCTTCTTTATTGTCTATTTTGACTATGAGGGTGAGCCCGTTACTTTGTCTTGGCCCCTGCTCTTATCTATGCATTAGAGGTGTTTGTTGGACTTGTTATATATCTATGCTAAGAGCTTTGACTCTATTGTTCTTGATGTCTATGGTATGAAAGTGCTTTCTCTTAACCCCGATTGTCCCACTTTATTATCTCTTGATGCTTGATTTATTAATTCCATGTGTAATGATGTTCTAAGAGGCTTGCTTGGGGGTCCCTTCGGGTTCCTCTTGCGCCGCGTCACGCCTAGGCCCTAGGTTTGGGTCGTGATAGTATCATTGTTTTTTGTTTTGTGTAAGGTTAATAACCGAACCAAATCAAATCGAAATTGATAACAACCAAACTGATAAATATATATTATAATTGATTTGGTTTGGTTTTGAAAATTCATAAAAAATTAGTTTTGATTTTGACCAATAACTAATTCAAATCGACTCACGAACACCTAGCCACAAGGAAGCCGTTGTACTAGGTTTTTGCTCCACTAGTTAAGGTCCATAATATTTAGGACAAAACTTCACATGAAATTTCAATATTTATCTAATCAAGTTAGTATGGTGTCATAAAAATCTAATAATATATTATACTTATGTGGTCAAATTATTTTTTTAGTCTTTAATTTTACCTACTCTCATTGTGAGTAACCTTAGTGAGGTTGACAATTTTTTTCTTGTACATATAATTATGTATTTTAATTTAGAACAAACCAAAAAAAAAAAGATCACAGTGTGATCATACAATCTACAATATGAAAAAAAAAGTTCATTTTCCTTCATCCAGAGTAAGGACTACTTTCCAATGACTTGAGAAAAATTATATTTGCCAATTTGAACAAGAACATAATTATATTTTTATACCATCTATTATTGTCGACATACACCTTAATATATAAAGAATGTTTGCATTATTAAAAAATAATTGTACAAGTTTATGGTTAATAAAATAAAAGCAACAAAATTCTCACTTTGTATATGGGAATTTCTTTAAAAATTGCAATAAGTTGTTTGGATACATGACCAGGTTATATAATTTGACTATGGAGACTCTTATCGAGTGGGGGCAACTATGAATAAAATAAAGAGTAAATACATCTTCAAGTATATTTTTATAAATTTAAGCCAAACATTCTACCCTCCCTAGACCTCACTTGTGGGATTTCACTGGGTATATTGTTGTTGTTGTTGTTGTAAGCCAAACATTGATAGATTCAGAAATTACAATTCAATCATCTCAAGTAACAACATTCATATCTATAAGATAAAACTAATAATTTTTTTTAAAATTAATACGAATTATAATATTTTATAGATACTAGCTACTTGATTAAATTTAAATCAACCAAATCCAATCTAGGTTGATCCCTCGAGGAATCATCCGTCTAACGAAAATTTAGAGGCTATTCGATGAGGAACTCTCTCAAGCAGCCTTTTTTTCATCAATTCTTGTATCTGCTTGTGATTTTCTTTCATCATAAACATCATATCGTTGAGATCACGAGGGTCTGTATCAATAGGAACATCTTCTTCTCCTTTCAGCACATGCACCTTATCTATTATCTCCTTGAACCTGTTCTTCTCCCTTATACTCTGAAGTTTTTGAGCCGTTTCCAAAAGTAATTCTTTTAATGTATTCTGGTCCGAGGCTTTTCTTTGAATACCCATTATATTTGTCAGGATTAAAAAGGAGATGGATAGATGTATTTGTTTAGATATGGCGGTAATTAAATGATTTTGTTGGTGTTGTGTTTTTTCTTCCCTAGGATTGACTTCTATTTAAAGAGAAAATTTAGATTTAGTAAAATTTTTAATAAGTTGAATTAGAAAATTCACAATTGTCATACCTAAATTATTTTGGGATATAATTAAACTAGAATAGATTTTATTCCATGGTAGATATAGTATATAAAGATCACGGGAGTGAAGCAAGACATTTTACGCCTATACGAAACGACGAGGCATAAATATTGAAACACATGTTGGATCATATGTAGGGGTGTCAAATGGGCATGTTGGGTTGATGAGAATGTTAAAATGGGTTCAAATAGAGATTAGGTTGAGTTATGACATGCCCAAATTTACTTTGTACTCAAATGGGCTAAAATTTGGGTTGGATCTTGACCAGCCCAATTTGAGCCACTTAATCTCAATAATTTTAACATATTATTATTACTTTTTATAACCACAATTTGAATTTCAATTCAAAAAAAATTACAAATAGATAAATAAGTCATAGAAAATATAAAATAAATAAAAAAAGTACATTCTATCAATGCAAGTAAAGATTCTCTCAAAATGGGTCAAGGCTTGAATAGATTGAGATTGAGCCCAATTCAAATTACCTTGATCCCAACTCATAAAATATTGGGAGGGTTAGGCGAGTTATCTATATTTGGGCTCATTTTGATACCCTTAATCATATGTATAGTGGATCTATGGGGCATAAATTTTAGGAAAAATTATAAAAATACAAAAAAAACATACTTAAAATAACTTTTGGGGAGGAATTATATACCTGTAGTATGATGTTTCTTGAGAAACTTAGAAGGTGGAAGTCAACCCTAGATTTTTGTAACACCTTGAAAATTCTTAAGCTAAGATTTGAACTTCCCATTTATGCGTGTGAGATTATACTGAGTGATTCTAATACTGAATATAGATATTAAATCCTATTCTATAATGTAATGATAGATTTGAGACAAATTATGGTTACAAAAATTCTTTACCAGAAAGTTGAGATCAAAACTTCCTTACCGATTGAGTTTTGATATGAAATTTTACGCAGTTGGGTGATATAATAACTTCAAGATTATAAATGTATGTTAATGTCCTTTTCTTAAGTTTTTGAAGTGTGTTGAATGTTGTTTGAATTCATAAGGGACACTCAAGGTCAAGCCAACTTCAAAACTTTTCCGTCGGCTATGTTTTGATATGATCGGTTTATAAAAGGTCAACTTCAAATGGTCATATCTCTCAGTAGATAATGAGTTAAGTAACCAATAATATATTCAACAAATTATCGTTGAATTAGATTTCCAACTCATCTAATTTCGCCTTACTCGATGTGTGGAGTAAACAATTATGACCGTTTTATTGAAATGTGTCCGGAATGTCAAATTTGGCAATAGACTGCCATTTTGGTCACCAAAACTCATCCAGAGGTCTTTTTTTGAAATTTTGATGATTATTTAACTTTTACAAAAGGTTATTTTGACCTGTTACCCCTAGTTAACTTTCCTAAGCCTATCATATAGCTTAATAACCTCTCATTAATGCATAAATCCCTGAAATAATTAAAATTTTGTGTTCAAAATTCTTCTAAAGAAGAGGCTAGAGTTCTTCATCTTCAAGTGCAAACCAAAGGTTTCATCAAGAGATTATGTTCCTAGAAGTGTAATTACAATGAAGAATGAACCAGCGGCTTAAGCATCAACATTTAGTCCCACTAATATTTATGTTATTGATATAGAATCTGATTCTTTCGATAAGGATGAGAAAGATAATACGCTAGACATATGCTTTGATAAATTGGCTAGATATGGGGATATCTCACCTAAGCATCAAAAAAGTGAAAGCAGCAAAAGCAAAAAGAAGACACATGGTAGGCAACATAGTTGGAATGGTTAAGTGATTGGGGAGTTAGTTCTAAGGCATCCTCCAATATAACTGTCAAAGCAAAATCATATGATAGAGCTGATAGATTCAAGAACATCTAATAAATCCAAGAATTGGTTAACTATTAAATGTTGTTAGATACATTTGATAACAAAGACAGAAGGAAAATACTTTATGTTACTTTAGATGGACTATCTATATATTTTAATTTATACATTTGTAAAACAAAAACAGAAGTTGGTAACTCAACTTTCTTATTGACTTTTGTATTTTATCACTATTAAAGAATCCTCATTTGTAATATAATCAAAGTATATTACAAACTCGATAAAATACTTAATTATCTCTAGTTCTTATTTTCTTCATGCTTTTCATTACTTTATTATACTGGTAATATAAGACGTAGCCCTCCTTCCCCCCTAATTATACTTTATCCCTTTGATGATAAAAAAGACTTCACTACTTTTCACGTAAACCATCAAAAGACACTTTGTTGGAGGCCTACAACTTGCAAATCGTAATTTCTGCCATATACTAGTTCAATGATCAAAGAAAAGTATTAAGCATACACAAAAGATGCAAATTGTTTGAATCCTTTCAAAGTGCAAATACAATTTCCACTAGATTACATTTTACAACATGATTAAACCACTAAAGATTCTATTGCATAAACTGGAATAGTTAAGATGATTAGGACACCAACCACGAAATGCCACGGACATGAGCCTGCAATTCTATACAAAATTAAGTTGTTACTTCAGCCCAAAACCTGCTGATGCTTTTGAAGTTCCCACCATTGCATGATCCACTGATCCAATAAATAGTTGTGTCGAAAATGTATTAGTTTTTTCCCCAGAATTTCCTTGCCAGAATTACCTTTCAAAGAAAGATTTTTCCTAATCCGATTCTTGTTTAGTTAGAGCATAGTGCCACAATATGGTTAGCATAAAGCCCCTTCGAAACAATCTCTAGAATGAGCACAGTCCCAAGGCTTGGATGGTCCTTCTTCACCTAAATGTTCTAACCCTAGGAAAGAACTTGGGAAAATTCGTTGCTCTGGAGAACTACCCTCTTCAATCTTGGCACAGATTGGGCATGGAGGATCACTTTTACATGATTTTGGTGTAGCTTGCTCTAAACATTCATCAAGAAATACATGGCTGCATGAAAGGACCCCAACAACTGGCATATCTCCACTTCTCACAATTCATCGGGAACTCTAAGGCGATCTTTGCGAAAGAAACCTCTCAGATAACCCACATCTAAAGCCATCTGGAGGGTTACAAGGTTTACTTAGTTACTTAAGCATGTTTTACTTATGCATTGATCATTCATGTCATATTTCTACCATGCCTATTGTCTATTATTATGCATGTTGATTATGAAGCTTATCATTTGTGCTTTACATCCCACATACTTAGTATATCCAAATGTATTAATGTATAATCTTGCGAACATGATATCACCATGTAGGAACTGGTGCTCAAGTTGATCATCCTCGTCTCCCACACAGTTATACGTTGCTATTCCAAGCTTATTGGTGTGTCCTCTACTTGGGGGACCTTGATTTATGTTCTTCATCTTGATTTATACTGAGACACTTTCTTATGTTCTATTGACTATAAGGGTGAGCCTGGTAGGTTTTTCTTGTCCCTCGCTCTATCTATGTATTAGAGGTGCTTGTTGGACATGTTGTGTATCTATGTATGAGCTTTGACTCTTGTCTCTTGATTATGATGTCTATGCAAACCTTCCCTTATCCCTATTGCCCCTATTCTTATTCTATATGTCTTTTATATGCTTTCATAACCAAGGATGTGTAATGACAAACTAAGAGGCTGGTTTGGGGTTCCTTTGGGTTCCCCATTCGCTGTGTCACGTCTAGGCTCTAGGCCTGGATCGTGAAAAACTTTATATTAGAGCACTGGGTTGATAAATCCTTAGAGACCAACACACCATGTCGATTAGAGTCTTATTCATGATTGTGAAGCGCGCCATGACTATGAGTAGGAGGCTATGAGATGTCTTGGGAAATATTTTCCTTCTTCATGTTCTAAGTCATGATATAGAGTTGTGATAATTTTTTCCTCCTAACGATTGTTCTTTGCTATGCTAGATCATGCTAAACACTAGAGGAACAAACTCCCGAGGAGCAACCTACCAATGGTGAGCTCCGGGATGCTCTTACTGTACTTGCCCAAGTGGTGGCCAACCAAGTCCAACAAGGGGCTTGCTACTACCCCAGGAGCTAGGGTAAGAAATTTCATGAGTATGAATCCTCTGGCTTTCCATAGGTCAAAGGTGGATGAAGATCCACAAAAGTTTATCAATGAGGTCTACAAAATCTTGTCTATCATGGGTGTTGGGCCAAATGGGAAAGCGGAGTTGGGGCGTACCAACTCAAGGGGGTAGCCCATATTTGGTATGATCAATGGAAGGGTGAGAAGGGTAATAGCTATGCGATGCTTTGGGAGGAATTCAAATTGACCTTCCTTGATCGGTTCTTCCCTCTTGAGCTTAGGGAAGCAAAGTTAGTTGATTTTATGAACTTGAAACAAGGTGCCATGAGTGGGAGGGAGTGTGCCTTCAAATTTAATCAACTTTCAAAGTATGCTCCTCACTTGGTGGCCGATCCTAGGTCAAGGATAAATAAGTTTTTTATGGGGGTTTTTGACTTGGTAAGTGAAGAATGCCGGTCTGCCTTGCTTATTGGTGACATGGACTTATCTCGGTTAATGACATATGCCAAGGAAATGGAAGAAGAGAAGTTGAGAAAAAGAAGGGGCCATGAGGCAAAGAGGGCCCATTTTGAGGGCAAGTTCTACAAGGGTGTTAGACTTGCACAAGGACAAAGGCCTCCTCATGCTACAAATAGGGAGTTTGTTAATGACTTCCCTAGACCTCAAGGTATTGGTGGTGTGGCTCCTAATAATGTGTGTCCAAGATGTGGGAAGAGTCATAATGGCCCATGTTTGAAGGCTACTAGTGCATGTTATGGTTATGGGGAGATTAGTCACAAGAAAGTAGATTGTCCAAGAAACTGTGGCAAGGTTCGTGGTGCAAATGCGGTCCCATTAGGTAAAGGTGGTCCCCAAGGTGGTGCCTAAGGCATAACCAGTTTTATGCTCTATATGGGAGGCAAGGGGTTAGTGAGGTCCCCGATGTTGTTATCGATATGTTAAAAATCTTTGATCTTGATGTATGTGCTTTGATTGATCTGGGTGCCACCCTTTCCTTTGTTACCTCCTTTGTTGCTAAAGAGATCCATCTTGATTCGGAGTTGTTGCATGAATCATATGAAGTGTCTACTCCTATTGGTGCATCTATTTTTGCCAGGAGGGTGTTTAGAAATTATCTTATTTGCATCTTGTATAAAATCCTACCTTGTGATCTTGTTGAACTAGATATGGTTGATTTTGATGATATTTTTGGGATGGACTGGTTGTATGCCTACTATGCTTCTATTGATTGTAGAGCCCATAGGGTTAAGTTTCAATTCCCATATGAACACATCCTTGAATGGGAAAGTCATGATGTGGTGGTCAAGGGTAGGTTCATCTCATACATTAAAGCCCGTAAGTTGATTTCCAAGGGATGTTTGTATCATCTTGTGAGGGGTTAAAGATGTGGAGTCCAAAGTCCCTTCCATTGAGTCGGTTCTGATTGTAAGTGAGTTCCTTGATGTCTTACCAAATGAACTTCCCGGTGTCCCTCCCAAAAGGGAGATAGATTTTGGCATAGATCTCCTCCCGACACTCAACCTGTCTCTATTCCCCCTTATCGTATAGCCTCGGCAGAGTTGAAGGAGTTGAAGAAATAAATGAAAGATTTGTTGGAAAAGGGGTTTATTAGACCTAGCCAATCACCTTGGGGTGCACCAGTGTTGTTTGTAAAGAAGAAAGATAGGTCACTTAGAATGTGCATTGACTACCGCAACTCAATAGGGTTACTATAAAATATAGATATCCTCTCCCAAGGATTGACGACTTGTTTGACCAATTGCAAGGGGCTAACTTTTTCTCTAAGATTTATCTTTGGTCCGGGTACCATCAAGTTAGGGTGAGGAAGTGAATTTGTGGTGATGTCCTTTGGGGTTGACTAATGCACCGTCCATCTTCATGGACCTAATGGAAAGGGTCTTCAAACCTACCTTGATTCCTTTGTAGTGGTCTTTATTGATGATATTTTGATCTATTCACATAGTATGGACGAACACATGGGCCAGCTGAGAGTTGTGTTGCAAAGATTGAGGGAGGAGAGATTGTATGCTAAATATGACAAGTGTGAGTTTTGGTTGGAGGAGGTTGCGTTCTTGGGTCATGTGGTGTTGGGGGATGGCATTAAAGTAGATCCTAAGAAGACCAATGTGATTAGGAATTGGCCTAGACCATTGATCCTGTTGGATATTAGGAGTTTCTTGGGCCTTGTGGGTTACTATAGAAGGTTTGTGAATTGGTTCTCCTCCATTGCTTCCTCTATGAAAAAATTTACTCTAAAGAAGGTTAAGTTTGTGTGGACCGATGAATGTGAGAGAAGCTTCCAAACATTGAAAGACAAAATTGTGTCCGCTTCCATTTGTCACTGCCAGATGGGCTTGAGGGTTTTGTGATGTATTGTGATGCACCTAGAGTTGGTTTGGGTTGTATATTAATGCAAAATGGTAAGGTCATAGCCTATGCTTCTAGGTAACTCAAGGTGCATGAAAAGAATTACCTTAGCCATGATCTTGAATTAGTCGTTGTGGTGTTTGCACTAAAGATTTGGCTACATTATTTGTATGGGGTGCATGTTGATATCTTCACTGATCATAAGAGCCTTCAATATGTCATCACACAAAAGATCTAAACTTGAGACAAAGAAGGTGGCTAGAACTCCTTGAGGACTTTGACATGAGTGTGCATTACCATCTGGGTAAGGCAAATGTGGTGGCAGATGCTTTGAGTTGGGTGTCTATGGGTAGCCTAGCTCATGTGGATGGTGGTGATAGAGAGATGGCTAAGGAAGTACATAGATTGGCTAGATTGGGGGTGAGGTTGGAAGATGTGGGTAACTGTATTGTTGTTGTTGATAATTCTAAATCTTCTTTGTTTGATAAGGTGATACCAAAACAAAATCTAGACGCCTTCTTGCTTGAATTGAAGGCCTTGGTGAAAGAGGGAAAAATAGAGGTTTTCTCCCATGGGGGAGATGAGTCCCTTAAATACCAAGGTAGGTTATGCGTGCCATGTGTTGGTGGTTTGAGGGAGAGAATTCTTGATGAGGTCCATAACCCTTCTTATTCTATCCACCCTGGTTCCACCAAAATGTATAGAGACTTGAGAGATGTGTATTGGTGGGGTGGCATGAAGAGGGACATTGCTAAATTTGTTTTCGGTTGCCATAGTTGTCAACAAGTTAAACTCGAGCATCAAAGGCCGGGTGGCCTAACCCGAGACATAGAGATTCCTACTTGGAAGTGGGAGGTGGTTAATATGGATTTTGTGGTTGGGTTTCCCAAGAATAGAAAAAGTTTTGATTCTATATAGGTGGTGGTTGATAGGATGATGAAATTGGATCACTTTCTACCGGTCAAGACCACATATGGGGCTGAAGAGTATGCAAGGTTGTACATCCATGAGTTAGTGAGGTTGCATGGGGTTCCCTTATCCATTATACTAGATCGTGGTGCACTATTTACTTCACATTTTTGGAGGTCTTTTCAAAGGGGTCTTGCCACGACCCAAACCCCGGGCCATGACTAGTGCCGATTAGGCACTTAGACCACTATTAAATTCCAACACTACATACTAA
>JAABOM020001904.1:0-20682 GCA_011800125.2 Solanum clarkiae
CCATGTGAGTGCAGCAGTCTTCCCTGGCTCACCCGACTATGTTCATGATGTGTGATGGAGATTTCGGGTATTTAAACATCTGGTGAGATGCTGTGGTATGGCGCTAGTCTGGAGGTCGCCATCATTCCCGTCTGACATGCATGACTTTCATGTATTTTAAAAAGATTTTTATTCGATACTTGCTACAAGTTTGACTTATATACATTTACCCATTTTCTTTGGTTTATGAATTTTATTGGTATTGCGTACTTCCTGTTTTATATATTCGGTACGTCTTTCGTACTGACCCCTTCCTTCGGGGGAGGGGGGGAGGAGAGGCTGCGTTCATGCCCGCAGGTACCGATGAGCAGGTGTGAGACTCTTTTGCCTAGGATCTCCAGTTTCAGCTGCAGTGCCTCTTTTTGTTTCATGAGCCAGCTATTGGTAGCTTCTCACGTTCACACGTCCCTTAATTGGGTCATGTATATATACACGTACTATTTAGCATCTTTGTATAGAGGTCTGTGGATACTAGTGGGTAGTGGGTATATGAGAGATACTTGAGTACATGGTTTATTATATGATTTTGACACTTGATCAGGCGGCGAGACCGCATTATTTTATGTGTGATGTGATTATTAGGTGGCAGGACGCAGCGGAGACCTTATCGACCCACATTTATGTATATGTATAACAAAATATGTATTTATATTGTTGTCTGGGATGCTGCTGGATTTTATTTGCAGGTGAAGTTAGTTAATAAAACAGAGGAAACTCTGCCGAAATTTCGACAGGTTTCCAAGTTGGGTAAATTGGGAAATTCGGGTTAGTATGTTTCTAAGTGCCCCTATCGGGCACTGGTCATGACCCTAGGTTGCGATGTGACATCTAACATGTATCTACAAGCCGTATAAATTTCTATAGACTATAAAGGGTTTTTTCTACTATCTTTTTAGCAACTCCCCACTTTCTGATCCTCAGGGCACACCACCAAGTCTATGGCTGATAAAATCTTCTATGGCTCTTGTGCATGTTCATAGACTAAACTTCAGAAAATCACAGTTCACTAGAATTTTGTGCATAACCAAATCTACAGCTCTTGAAATTCTCTATGGCCCATAAAAGGTATTGTGAAACCTCAACTTTTGCAAATTCTGCACACTTAGCCTATAAAGTGTACCAACCCTATAATCCTGCAAAATAAACATAAAAGTACATCAAATCTACTAACATCACTTTAAGAAAACATAAAATTTCAAGTTTTTAAGCATAAAATATGTTGTATTTTAATAGGACATGAATACTCTCAACTTAAAATTGTTTCTTGTCCTCAAGCGATGGATTTAATCTATATAAGTAGTACAGTAGCACATATACCTCAATTGAATATCCCATTAAACTCAAGCACAAATACCTACACTACTTTAAAAGCACATTAGATAGCTATCAAGAAAACCAATCATAGATCAACTTATGTGACAATGCAACTAAGATAAGCAAGACAATTATCAATAAACAACAACCACTGATTAGTCCAGTGTCAACAATGCAATACAAGTGCTCTCATATAAAGAAGTTTCATACCTCTCTCATAATGATATTTTCATATTGAATGCTTGAGACTATGAAAAATCACTCATTCTCACAAAAGACATTCAAATACCATGCTCAATTCCAAATGCTTGCCCTTATACTCATGACTTTACCTTTGACTACTTGGACTAGGATCACTTTAGGACTTTATTATCTTGTAACATAGCCTACGGGATTTGGTATGATGTTTTAGGAACATAGTGACCAAAGGTCCTCCTTGACACTGCGTTATTCTACACTTTTTCCCTACCAACACTGTCACTTTTCACCTCATTCTTCCCTTTTCCTATTTCAAGTTTTTCTAGTGATTTATCATTATTTTTTTAGATTTTTGCCTTTTTTTACATCATTTTTCTTTTCAACTTTCATATTAGGCATCACTTATTTTTCTTTCACCCAGAATACATTTGTATCTCCTTTTTTATGTATCACTAGTTTTCGCCCTCATTTCATTTTTTTCCTTACACCAGCCACCCTCAACTTAGGCTTTTGGTTTGAGTCAAGGTGCACAATATCCAACCTAGGAACTAGGGCCACTTTTTATAGCCACCCTTTACTTAGACTTTTTGACTCAGTCAAGGTGCACAATGTTCAAGGGAGGACCAGGGCTAATTTCAGGATTTTACGTCTAATAAGGCTAGTAACTTAGTCTTTTATGAAGAAAAGATTACATGTAAGACTCAATTATTAGGATTAATTTATACATTGAAACATTTGTTTTGTTATTTATGCTTAGTTGACTATTACAAACAACAGCCTAAGATCCTTTCCTAACCAATTAACCCGCGGTCTAAGTCAAAGTAACAGGGCAAGTTTTGAATTGAAACATACTATATGAATTTAGCAAGGAAAGCTCACACTCACATGACACTGATTACACTATCAATAAAGACTCTCAGATCATGCTTTTCATCCGCACTTATTAGAACAAGCACTATCATCAGTCAAAAGTGCATGGTTGCTATCAAGACTAACTAACAAAAATTTGGTGGGTATCATTTTTCAAACAAAAACACAAAAACAAACATATGTTAAAGATATTAGTACTGTATGCTACCAATTCTTCCTACAAATCCTAAACATATCGGTTCAACAGAAAGTAAATATCCATAGGAAAAAGAACATAGGCAAGAAACCCCTAAAATTAAAA
The DNA here is from genome assembly GCA_011800125.2 of Solanum clarkiae. Taxonomy (NCBI): domain Eukaryota; kingdom Viridiplantae; phylum Streptophyta; class Magnoliopsida; order Solanales; family Solanaceae; genus Solanum; species Solanum clarkiae. The sequence goes on from JAABOM020001904.1 coordinate 2,723, forward strand.
ATTTGGGATCATTATAGGCCAAGGTTACTCAGACTTCACTGAGTCCTATAACTAGCCACACCAAATCAAAAAAGAGGTTCATTGTCTTCAATGCAGAAAAATGGAATATAAAGCACAGGGGTCAAAAAGCAACATGCTCGGGCTCCTAAGTGTCGATCTCTAACTGAGTCTAGCCATCCTCAACCCACCTACTGGCCTCCTAAGAGGTAGAAGCATAACCAGAGGGGTCAATACCCCTTGCCCTCTCTAGCTCTTAAGCCTACCTAATCTCCTCATCCATTCTCGATCATATCCTAGCAACCTTAAGTCCTTCCTCATCTGTCAACCCCACCTGCACCCTCACTAAATATAGATTATCATCAATGCGGGGCCTCTTCTCATGGGAAGTCTGTATAGCTCCTCGGAAGCAAATAAGTCCACTATTAGCACAGGAGGCTCAATCTTTAGGAATATCACCGGTGCAGCCAAAACTGTTGTCACGTTGGCCTAGAGCTACTGGTTCTACATCTGAAGGGTCATCATATATGCTGGCTGTGCTCTACAACGGTTCTGCTGGAATAATATTTCAAATTATCTATGTGGGCATCCATGGATATGGGTCTATCCTTGATAGTAGTGACCGTGAATGCCTACATACATCCCTTGGACTATAAAATGGCATAGCAGACCCAGGACCTGATTTCCTAAAGTAACTTAGTCAACTGGACTCACTGTAGGCCAGCCTCCGCGCCATAGGCAAAATGGATGCCATTGACACATAAACTATGCAGGCGAGTGTAGTTTATGAATTAGCCTTTATAGCGAATATAGTAGTAGTCAGCCCCCTCTCTACATCAGTCTTAGTCTGTGGGGGCCTCTTCTCAGTAGTAGTAGTAGAAGTCGTGGTGGATGGAATCTCAAGTGGTGGCTCTATCGTGAACATCTCTACCATCTGTGCAAGCTGGTGTGGTGCTTGTTGGAGGACCACCCAATTATCCTCAAGCTTGATCTAGCTGGCATGCAAAGTGCCTTGGACCTCAATCAGGGAGTCTAGGTGATGTGGATTCTATAAAGAGTCTGTAGATCAAGAAAGGAAAGGAGATAGAGGTAGATCTTTTCATGGCTGCCTTATGTATCTTCTCCAAGATGAGGGTGGCCCAGTTAATCTCATAGCTAACCATGATGTTGGAAACAAAAAAATAGCACATTCTGACATCAACGTACTATTTGCAAGAGTCGATCGGATCCGGGATCTTACAATAGTGCACTAGAATTAGGCAGAAAGCCGAGTGTGGCCTTCACGATGGGCTCAAATGAAGTGGATATCCATACAATAAAGAGGAAAAAAAGAAGAAAAACATGTACCGGGAGTAAGAGAAAGAAAAGATGCCTTAGATTGAGATATAAAGGAAAATGAAGAGTAAACATAAGGCAAAAGCTAAAAAGTGAGAAGAAAATACTTGGAAAATCTTGAATGTGGAAAAAAGGGAGGATAAGGTGAAACTTTTAGAGTTGGTATGGTAAAAGTGATGAAAAACATAGTTCAAGGATATCTTTTAGTCACTATTTTTTCAAAATGCCATACCAAAGCCCTCTAAGCCTATCTTACAAGCCTAGAAAGTTTTAAAGTGATCCTAGTCCAGTTGGTTGAAAATCTGAGTCATGAGTATATGGGCAATCCTATGGTATTAGTCATTATGCAGGAGCATATTTTATGAGAGTTAGTGTGTTTGCACAGTCCCGAAGCCAAATTTGAAATCATCATTGAGTACCAAAAATGGGACTTCTTTCTGTGAGGGCACTTGGATTTCATTATTAGCATTTGACCTTTCCACTGGTTGTGGACTGTTGATACTCCCTTACTTGTCATAGTTGTGTCGTCAAATGTACTAGTGTGATTTGGTTTGCTAAATAGCTATCTGATCTTGTTTTGAAAAGTTGGTTGTGGGTACCTGAATTTGAATTTTATGTGATGTATGCCCTTAGATTGAGGTTTGTGTGTTGTTATGTTATCTATATAGATTGACTCATCGCTTGAGGACAAGCAATAATTTTAAGATTAGGGTGTTGATGTGTTGTCAAAATACATCACATTTGATACTTAAAATTTAGGATTTTGCGTGTTCTCAATGTGACTTTTATGGTTTTTATATATTTTTGTATTTATTTTTACAAGAAAGTTGGTTGACATGATTTTGGAGAAAATTACAAACGTTTTTAGTTTTTGAGGGTTTATGAGATCCTCTATGAGTCGTAGAGATAGTTTTATGCAGATTTCTAGTGAAGGATGAATGTCTGAAATTCAACCATGTGAGACCTCTATTTAAGATGTAGATCACTCCACGAGTCGTATAGAGGGGTTTCGTGAAGATTTCCAGAGAAGTACCAGATGTTGCAAGTGAAGTCTACGAGAGTAAAATATAAGTCATATATCAGTCTATGACTCATAAAACTGATTCGTAGAAGTAAAGTCCAAGATTCAAGATGCTGAACAAGAGACCCTGATTACGACTCATAGACCCAGGTACAAGTCGTAAAGGTGTCAAATAAAGTCACTGACTAGTTTTTCTAATTTTTTAGGAATTGTTTGTAAATACTATAAATAATAATTTTTAGGTCATTATTTATAGAACAGAGTAGATAGGACATCATTAGAGTACTTTTTAGGGTTTTATACTTGGAGACAACATATTGGAGAGGAGAATACACTTGTGGATTCATTGTATCTTTTAATCTTGTGATTCTCAATAAGATTTAGGTTTTCTTGCTTTTCAATCCATTTGGGTAAGCAACTAATTATGTTTTCTCAATCCTTGATTTCTTCATCTACCCATACCATGAGTAGCCAACCCACAACTTGAAGTTGTGGGAACCATGAAAATCTAACTAAATAAACCCGGACAATTTACAGTTGTAGGAATGGGTATTTACATATATTAATCAATTCTCTTCCTTTTGCATGTTTTCTAGTGGTGGCCAACATTAGAACTTGCCTAGTGGTACCTTCCTAATCCAGTGGGAATGAATAGGAAAAGAAATTGGTTAATAGGATACGATGATGTGTTCTCGCCTAATCAACTGAACTAGACCAAGGGGAGGTTTACGGGGACTATGGGTAATGGTTAGTATTTCACACTATTGAAATGGGCCAAGTTACATAGTGAAATTCACCTCTCAGCTTTGACCAAAGGGCTTGGTGAACTGAAATTATTGTCCTACATGCTATACTCTAGTTGTGAATTGGGTTGTTCGGGGAACAGAATTACAGTGTTACTCTGCATTATTGTTTGTCTCTTGGTTTAGTTATTTTCATTTATTTCATTATCCATCATTGCAACCCCATCTTTGGAGAATTGAGTTAGTTAATACTTGAATTGTTTATTAGTGAATCAATTTGGAAGTCTCCGTATTCTATGTGGGATTCGACCCTAACCTTGGTTAGGTTTTATATTTGACAACAAATGCTTTATCCTCCAAAATAGTAGTGTAACTTTGGCATGATGACACCCCCTACCCTAGCATTTTGCATTCATCTCTGTCCGGCCACTGTCCTTTTTTTTGGCAAATTTTTTCGGCCACCTCTGCTAAACCTAGGGTTTCACCCTCCTCGGCTCCTCCTTCAATGTACGCATCTTTTTACTCAATTTCGATAATTTCTTGGCCTAAAATCCTTTTAATATGAAAATTGATATGAGTAGGTTGTAATTACTTGATGGATATGATAATCTGATTAGTATGGGTTTGTGTCAAAGGTTGCCATTGTATGTAGTTAGTATTTAATAGTGAGCAGTGTGTTTCTGATGCTTGAATAGTTGTTAAAAGCCACAAAATGCGTGTGTTGCCATGTTTTGTGTGTTTTAATGAGGTTATATGAAAAATATGTCGTTACCTATTGTTTGAATTTAATAGACTATATTTCTTGAAAAATGATGTATGATGACATGTGGGTGTTGGTGTTTTGAACATCCAAACGGGGTCGGTTTGCTTCGAAAAACATGTAAAATGAGATTCGATGGGGTCATATGTGATCTTTGCATGTTGGGGTGCATAAGGGTTTGCTTACTTTCTGATTTAAATTCTAAATATGTCATTTGGAATACATTTGATAGACGTAGAAAATAAAAATTTCTGGGTCTTTCACAATATGAGGGTCTTCTACAACCGTGGAACATGCCATGAGCCATAGTCGCCCCTCATAAGGAAATCTAGAAACTTAAGAATTTCTTAGATTCCATTAGGCAAGACCTTCTACGAGCCATAGATCAATCGATAACTCATATAATGGTCTCATAGATCCCTACCTGTAAAACTTCAACACTTGAACACTTCTACGGCTCAATCTATGAATTGTAGAATATTCTACAAGTCATGCCTGATCTCGTAGATGTAATTCCAGTAGCTAAATTTAGTGTACCCTATTTCTATTAGGGCCTTCCATGGCTCGTAGTTTTTACTACGACCCATAAAATTACCTTTGTCAACCCATCTATAACCATTTCAGAAATATTTTTCCTTTTCATTTCTTTACTCATGGGGCTAATCTTATTTGCTAAATGTTTACGTTTTTGGTACTATTACCGCAAAGGCTATGAGAGATGAGATTAGGTCCCTACAATGAAGACTATGATATGACCTAGATGTTATGCTACCGCAGACGCGTGCTTCCACAAGACATGCGAGGCAGCATCATACCTAGGCTATCGTCGTCTGCTCTCCCTAATTTGAGGAGGGAGGCGACAAAGATAAAAGTTCTATTCAGATGACTCATTCTAGAGAGGAGTCAGAGTTAGGGCCCAGTGAACAGTTAGAGAGAGAGTCCTCTGTAGCACTTCTGGGCATCACCCGCCCCTCCAGATATTCTATCTAGCCAGTGGTACATTGAGGGCATGCAGGCCATCTATATGTAGGGTATATGGAAGAACGTCTAGGGCTGACTAGATCATTCTATTTTTTAGGAGCCCTACCTTATTACTTCGGGATTGGATAGTGTCCCAAGCCTTTAGGACACATGTTTAGATAAGGGCTCCAGTGACTAGTAGGACCAACGGGGAAGTACTCTCTGACCATGATTTATTAGTTCTATGCATCATACGCCGCTATCGTTCTCATTTCCCTTCCTAAGGGAATAAGCTCCTCATTTAGACCAAATTGACACATAACATGGTGAGCGATCGACGGGTGGATATCTTAGAGACTATCATCGGTCGCATGTTATTTGGGCTAGAGTTCCTACTCCTCGTGTCTACATTAGAGTTTGATAAGAGATTAGGGTAGTCTAGGGATAAGGTCTTGATGAGAGACCTAACCCGCAGGGCGAGTTTGATGAGATAGGTTATCGACCAGATTGCAGAGCAAGGCCCGGGCTCTGAGTGGACAGCTATTTTTGTTGAGCCTGTTGTGAAGACATCACTCAACTTCACCGCTAAATTTTGGTGGACTGTGGTGAAATCACAGATCTGACGTACACTTGCAGAAAATATATTGATGTTGAAATATGTTGTATTGGTTTCCAGCATCTTGGCTGGCTATGAGATTGATTGTGCTAACCTGGTCGCAGAGCTGATTCATGAGGCAACCATGAAGAGGTCCACCTCCATCCCCTTCCCATTCCTGATCTGTAGACTCTACATAGAGTCGAGGGTGGAGATACTACATCATTTGGACTTTTAATCCTTTTGTTCTTTTCCCCCAAGGATATTTACTTTTTCTTGAACTGACATATTTAGTAAGTTTAGGTAGTAATAGTAGCATGTAGTGCTGATATATATGGTATATGTTTGTTTTCTGAGAGAAAATGATACCGACAAAAATTTTGTTAGTTAGTTTTGATAGCAACCATGCATGATTAATTGCTCGACAATCCTTTTTCTAATAAGTGAGAATATATTATGATGACAAGCATGATTTGGAAGTCTCTATTACTAGTGTAATCAGTGCCATGTGTGTGAGTTTTCTTTGCTAAATTCTTAGCAATGTTTCAATTCAAAACTTTCCCTATTAATCTGACTAAGATTATAGGCTAGTTAGTTAGGAAAGGATCTTAGGTCATTGTTCATATTAGTCAATTCAAAACTTTCCCTATTAAACTGACTTAGATTGTAGGCTAGTTAGTTAGGAAAGGATCTTAGGTCATTGTTCATATTAGTCTATTTAGCCTAAGATAACCATTAAATGTGTAATATATCCCTTGATCCTAATGTTTGAGCCTTGCATGTACCTTTTTCTTTGTAAAAACCTAAGTTACCTAGCCTTGTTAGATGTAAAATCCTGAAATTGGCCTTAGCCCTTCCTTGAACATTGTGCACTTTGACTGAGGCAAAAACTTTAAGTTGAGGGTAACTACGAAAAGTGGCCTTGGTTCCTAGGTTGGAAATTGTGCACCTTGACTTAGGCGAAAAGCCTAAGTTGATGGTGGCTGGTGTAAGGGTAAATATACAAAATGATGTGGAAGCTAGTGATACATGGAACAAGGGATAAAAATATCCTCTGGGTGCAAGAGAAATGAGTAGATGCCTAATCACTAAGCTAAAAATAAAAATGATGTGAAAACAAATACAATGAGCAAATAAACGAGAGTAAGGCACCCATAAAAGCTTGAAATAGAATAAAGAGAGAATGAAGTGAATAAAAATAACACTGTTGGTAGGGTAAAAGTGCAGAAAAACACAGTGGAAAGAAAGTTCTTTAGTCACTATGTTCTTAAAACATCACACCTAAGCCCTCTGAGTCTATGTTACAAGCCAATAAAGTCCTAAAGTGATCCAAGTCCAAGTAGTCAAAGGTCATAGTCATGAGTATAGGGGAAAGCATATGGTATTTAACATGGTATTGGAATGTCTATTGTGAGACTGAGTGATTTTGTTTACTCCAGAGCATTGAATCTGAAAATATCATCATGAGTGGGCCATGGGGCTTCTTTCTGTGAAGGCACATGTATTGCATTATTCATAGTAGACTAACTCAGTGAGTGTTTCTTATTGATAATTTCCTTGGTAGTCATAGTTGCACTATCACATGTGTTGATTTGCATTGGTTGGCTTGATAGCTATATAATATGCTTTTAAGAGTAGTGTGGGTACTATGGGCATCTGTGCTTGAGTTTTATATGATGTATGTGATGTGCTGTCAAAATATAACATTTTTGATGCTGAAAATTTAGAATTTTATGTGTTCTCAAAGCATTGTTAATGAGTTTTATGTGTTTTTGTGCTTGGTTTGTAGGATTTCAGGGTTGGCATTGATTTTCAAAGAATATGCAGAAGTTGATGATTTTGAGGATTTACGACACTTTATGGGCCATAGAGCATTCTACGGGCCATGAAAGAGGTTTCGTGTATGTCACGACCCAAGCCAAGGTCCTAGATGTGACACGATGAATGGGAACCCAAAGGAATCCAATGAGCCTCTTAAAATATCATTCACACATCCTTGGTCGCGAAAGCAAGTAAACAAGAACAAGAGGTATATGAAATAGGGAGTGCGACTAAGGGAAGTCTTCGAATATAAACAAAGCATAAGAGTCAAACTCATAGTACAATAACATTATAATATGCAACATACACATCTAACTTGGAATGGAGCGGGGGCCAAGAAACTTTCCAGGCTCATCCTCATAATGTCAAATGTTCAACATAAAGAAGTCTTTAAAATAGCAAGGGAAAGTAGATAGTGTCCCCGAACTTGAGGACTCACAAAGCTTATCTTCAAAGAATATTACTAGCTATGTGGAGGATGATCAAGAGGGTTTCCGGTCCCAACAATAGTGATATCATGTAGGCATAAAGTATGCGTTAGTACATCTGAATATACTAAGTGTATAGGATGCAATGCAACAAGACATAAGCCAATATAGTCAATGTCACGACCCGGACCTAGGGCTTAGTCATGACTGGCGAATGCGGAACCCGAAAGAACCCCAAACATGCCTCTTTACATATCGTTACACATCCTGGGTCACGAGAGCAATTAGATAACATTAAAAAGAATAGAAGTGAGGACAAAGGGACTAAGGGAGAACTCTCAGAATATAAAAGTCAAGAAATAAGAGAGTCAAGGCTCATTGCGTAACTACACATCATGTCCAATAACATGTCTACTACATCGATACTTAGTGGGGGAAAAGACAAGAAACTGGGCTCACCCTCATAGTCAACATGCATTAAAGAAAGAGAGATTCTTAATACATAGCATAAGATCAAAGACATTGTCCTCGGAATGGAGGACTCACCAACTAGCTTGAATAGATTTCACTAGCCACATAGAGGAGGATGGTGACCAAATGGAGCTCCGACTCCTACATGGTAATATCATATAGGCATAGAGTATGAGTTAGTATATTTGAATGTACTAAGTGTGTAAGATACAATGCAACAAGAGATAGGCAATATATGCAAAATGCAATATCATAGGCCATGGATAGCATAATAATAATATGACATGTATGAATCATGAGTGATGTAAAACATGCATATAGAATATATCACATATGTAAGAAGAGACCATCATCATAGACCAAGCAAACTAGTACTTGGAATCCAAGGCTTTGCACCCCCTTGGAGGGTGATCAAGGTATATACCCTCAATCGATAGATGGACATCACACCCTCCATCATAATGGTCAAGGTATGAACCCCTTAACATGGTTAATGGACTTCACACCCTCCATCATGGTGGTCAAGGTATCAACCCCTTAACATGGTTAATGGACTTCACACCCTCCATCATAGTGGTCAAGGTATCAACCCTTAACATGGTTAATGGTCAACATGCAACTCTAGGGATACCTTTCAAGAAATCATCATAATATTACATTACTTTCATCATCAAAAAGTCATTCAACTCATAAAATATGCATTGGAACTCAATCCCTCAAACAATCATAACCGGACATTTTTTCAGACACTTGGCGGGTGTGTAGTGTTCGTGTAACACCATGTAATTTAAGGATGAAGTCATGCAAGAAAATTTAATGTTAAACTATCCATCAATACTTAGTAACATTCTCAAGAAACATACATCAAACCCCTCATCAAATCCCATAATGGGTCATAGATTCATAGCTCAAAACATGGTAAAATAGTCACAATTTCATGAAACCCCAACATAGTTCATAATCAAATTCATAATAAGTAATACCCATAAGTAAATCAACTTAGAATCATGAAATTTAGGTAAAGGAAGTTTAGGCACCATGGGTGAAAGAAATCAATATCTAAAACTCATATACCTTGACTTTGGAGAATTCCTTGGTTGAAGATTGAAATGGACACTTGAAGCTTGAGTGAATTCCTTAAGATCCAGAAGAGATTGGACACTTAAATTTTGGGTGAAATATTTGTCTAAGGTATGAGTGAGTTTTGGGGAATATGTTGAATGATATGAAGGTAAAATATGGCTAAGTATAGGTATTTGCACGTATGGGAAGTCTTAGGCCAAAGGCCCAAAATCCTTAGACCGAACTTAAAAACTGGACACAAAAATATACAAAGGCGCGCCCCTGGCGCGTCGCGCCTAGGGCGTGAATACCTCTCTGGAATTCGATTCTTAAAAATTTATTTTCTTAAACGGTCGCTCTAAATTTGTAGTTAGACCCATTTTCCACTCAATTTTGCCCCTGATCAAAAATATGAAGTCGAATTTTTGAAATAACGCATGGATTTTGAGATATATGGAAATTCTTGCAAATTTTGAGATATATGGAAATTACAACTCTGAGAACTTTCAAGGAACATTTTCGGGCACTTTTTGGGATCATTTCAGTCAAAATGCATAACCATAGTTAATAAATAGCATAAATTTAATATGGCATGCATGATCGATGCTTGAATTAAAACATGCTTGGAAATTATTCAACTTGCATAAAACATAATACCTGTGTGAGAAGAGACCTCAACCGACAAAGAGTAAGACCAAGCAAGCTACAACTTGGAATACTGATGATTAGCCCTCATTGGAAAAGAGGTGGTCTACTTGCAAAGGTAAATCATACTCACCTTACAGGATCCCGTCCCATTTTGGGCAAGTAACCCCCCCTTATAGGAACCCGTCCCATTATAGATTGGATTTCATGATAAAATGCACTAAATGGATCCACTAGTATAGAAAGCGTATAACATAATCTTATGTTGGCACATAGTTTTGCCTAATCTAATATCTAAAGGCAAAAGATCTGCACAGAATGTACCTGAAAGGGAGTATGGACCCTTGAAGATAGTCCGTGTCGATATACAATCCATCAGTGCTAAGTCTAATCCCACGAAGAACTTGAAATAATCATAACTTTAATACCTTCCAATAAACATGGAATCATGACATGAGTAGCTCTTAGCCATACTTGACCTTAATGGTGAGCCTAACTTGAAACATAAGAATAGATTATAATCATACATGAACCCTTGCTTTAACATGAATGGCTCACCAAAGGTAAAATCTTGAAAATGGGGCTTAATTTCATACTTGCATAATCATAGGTAATTTTATGAATTCATAAGATACTTGATAGCCCATATTTATCATAAAGTCACTTGACTTGTAAATCATGTGAATAGCTTGAGAATTGTTGGCTTGAAATTTCATCGAACACTTGGTGGGCACAGATGAATATATCTTCAAATCATGCGAAATGCAAGAGTATAGATCATGAAATAGTGAAATCAATGCATATTAAAGTCGTGTAAATTTGCAAACCAACATCATGGTAAAACCCCATCATGTGTCACATGTAAATCATATCAAAACTTTACAATAGTTCATAGATTCACAGTTTGAATCATGTATAGTCTCTATAGATAGATATACTCATAATATAAGCTCAAAATATATATTCATTCATAATCAACAATATTTGACAAAACCCCAATATATTTCACGCTCATATTTTATAATAATAGACACTCATAGGTAAAACAACTCAAAAACATGCAATTTTCATAGAATAGGAAGGTTAGACTCCATGGGTGAAAGGACCCAATGGAAAAAACCCACATACATTAAATTTGGGTTATCTTGATGTAAAATTGAATGAGACATGAAGCTTGAATTGAGTTTTTGAGCTTCGAAACTAAGCTTCAGGCACTTGAATTTGGATGGGAATTTAGATTAAATGGTTCAGAGGTTTTAGAGAGGATTTTTGAGTGATATGGAGTTGAAAAATGGCTAAGTATGAGAGATTTCATGTTTAAATGGGCATGGGATCATGACCCCAATACCCTTAGGCCGAAACAAAAATTAAGGAAGTTCTAACACTACTCCGCGGTAGTTCCACGTCGCGGAGCCAATGCGAAGCCTTACTATTTTTTAAAAATTTTGCGAAAGTCATTTTTCACTATAGATCTTCTAAAATCCAGGTTATACCCATTTCCCTCTCAAATTTTTCTCCTAATCAAGAATATACAATCAGGTTTTCGATATCACGCAGAAATTTTGAGATATATGAAAATTACAATTATGTGCATTTTCGAAGCTCGTCTCTCCCTTGGGAACATTCATCCCCGAATGTCAAAGAAATATGCATAAGAGAAATAATCATGAAGATTTTAGCCCGACGTGAATGCAACGATTACACTTGACATCATTTTCTAAAATCTCAACGTGAATGCCAAAATAAACATAAACTTGTTACCATAAACATGAATGCATGTAGCATGATAAGAGGGATGAACTTAGGACTTGGAATCATATAGGGGATGTAAATTAGTACCTTCGGCTTGAGTAAAATGGAAGAGATATGGATATCGCTTTCTCATGCTCGCCTCAATTTTCCATGTGGCACTTTTAATTTATTGGTTCCTCCAAAGGACCTTGATGGATGCCACATCTTTCTTTCTAACCTCTTCACTTGCCTATCTAATATATCAACCGGGACCTCCTCATAGGTTCAATTATCTCCTACAACACCCACAACGTCTAAGGGCAGTATAGCACTTGGGCCACCCATACACTTTCTCAACATGGATACATGGAAGACCGGATGAACAATATTTCATTTCCATAGGCAATTCCAATTCATAAGAAACCTTACCCACTCTCCTCAAAACTCTGTAAGGCCTTACAAAACTTGGTATTAATTTACCTTTCTTGCCAAATTTGACAACACCCTTTGTGGGTGAGACTTTCAAGTAAACCAAATAAACAACCTTGAAGTCAAGATCTCTCCTTCACACATCGAAATATGACTTTTGTCTACTTTGAGCTATCCTCAATCTTTCCCTTATCAATCGCACCTTCTCCAAATCTTCCATAACCAAATCAAGACCTAACAAAGTCATCTCCCTTACTTTAACCACCCAATCGGGTATCTACAACGCCTATCATAAAGAGATCAAAGGGAGCCATACCAATGCTTGAGTGATAACTATTTTTGTATGAAAACTCAATAAGTGGAAGATGTTCAACCAAACTACCTTTAAACTCCAAAACACAAGCCTTAAGAATATCCTCAAGGATTTGGATAGTCCTCTCGGCTTGACCGTTAGTTTGGGGGTGAAAAGTCATGCTAAGATTAACCTTGGTACCAAGATATCTTTGGAAGGACCTCCAAAAATGTGAAGTAAATCGAGTACCACGATTCGAAATGATAGACAAAGGCACCACATGCAATCTAAAGAACTCATAAATATACAATTTGGCATAATCTTCGGCACCATAGGTAGTCTTGACCAGTATAAAGTGAGCCAATTTTGACATTCTATCCATAACAACCCAAATAGTATCAAAATGTTTTCTAGTCTTAGGCAACCCAACCACAAAATCCATGTTAATCTCTTCCCATTTCCAAATAGGAATCTCTATGTCTTGGACTAGGTCGACTGGCATTTGATGTTCGGCTTTCAAGTTTCAGCAATTGTGACATCCGGATATGAACTTGGGAATATCTCTCTTCATACCACCCCACCAATACAACTCTCTCAAATCTCTATACATCTTTGTAGAATCGGGGTGAATAGAATAAGTTGAATTATGAGCCTCCTCTAAAATCAACTTCCTCAAGTCATCAACATTAGGCAAACACAATATACCTTGGTACCTAAGGGCACCATCTCCCCCTTGGGAGAAAACCACCACTTTACCATCCTTCACCAAGGTCTTCAACTCTAGCAAGGTAGGGTCAAGATCTTTTTTTTCCTTATCTCCTCAATCAAGGAGGATTTAGAACCATCAACAACGACTACACCACCATTTCAACTTCATCCAATCTAACCCCCAACCTAGCCAACCGGTGAACTTCTCTAGCCACATCTTTGCCACCATAAGCAATATGAGCTAGGCTACCCATGGACACTCTACTTAGAGCATCGACAACAACATTAGCTTTGATGGGATGATAATGCACACTCATGTCATAATCCTTAAGGAGCTGTAACCACCTTCTTTGTCTAAAGTTAAGATATTTTTAGGTAAACAGATACTGGAGACTCTTATGATCGGTAAACACATCAACATATACCCCATACATTTAATGATGCCAAATTTTTAAAGCAAATACCACGGCTACCAATTCAAGATCATGGGTGGCATAATTCTTCTAATGCACCTTATGTTGTATAGAGGCATATGAAATTGCCTTACCATTTTGCATCTACGCATACCCCAAACTGATTCTAGAAGCTTCAAATAGACCACAAATCCCTCCACCTCTTCCGGTAAAGAGCAAAGACTAGCTTATCTTTCATGGTTTGATAACTCCTTTCACTCTCATCAGTCCAAACAAACCTTGCCTTCTTTTGGATCAACTTAGTCATAGCGGAAGTAATACAAGAAAAGGCATTTACAAACCTTCGGTAATAACCTGTCAAACCCAAGAAATTCCTAATGTTCAATGGAATCAAAGGTCTAGGACAATTCATTATCACCTCCGTCTTTTTAAGGTCTACCTTAATACCATCCCCTGACACTGTATGTCCCAAAAATGCCACCTCTTTTAACCAAAACTCACATTTTTTATATTTAGCATACAACCTCTCGTCCCTCAAGATTTGCAACACCACCCTCAAGTGATTTATATGTTCCTCCTCGCTATGGGAAAAAATAAAGATATCATCAATAAAAACCATCACAAACAAGTCAAGGTAGGGTTTAAAGACCTTATTCATAAGATACATAAACATAGCCGATGCAATAGTAAAGCCAAAATACATAACCACAAAATTCAAAATGCTCATATCTAGTCCGAAAGGCCATCATGGGAATATCACACTCTCTTACTTTCACTTGCTGGTAACTTGAACGAAGATCAATCTTAGAAAAGTGACTATCCCTTTGAAGTTGGTCAAAAAGGTCATCAATCCTTGGTAGAGGGTACTTGTTCTTTATGGTAACCCTATTAAGTTGCCGATAATCAATGCACATTCTAAGAAAACCATCCATCTTCTTCACAACCAACACTGGTGCACTCTAAGGTGATTTACTATTCCTTATGAAACCACTTTCAAACAAATCTCTCAATTGCTCCTTCAACTCCTTCAACTCTGTCGGGGCCATGCAGTAAGTGGGAATAGAAATGGGTTGAGTATCGGAAAGGAGGTCTATACCAAAGTCTTTTTTCCTTTCCGGAGGAACACCGAGAAGATCATCGGGAAAGACATCAACAAACACCTTAACTACCAGGACCAACTCAATAGGAAGGACTTTGGACTCAACTTCCCTAACCCTTACAAAATGATAGATACAACCCTTAGAAATCAACCTTTGGGCTTTAAGGCAAGAAATGAATCTACCATTGACCACCACACTACGACTTTCTCACTCAAGAATGGGCTCATTAAGGAATTGAAATCTAACTCTATGGGTTCTAAAATCAAAAGAAGCATAATGTGAATGCAATCAATCCATCCCAAAAATGACATCTCCATCATGTCTAATTTAACAAAATCACAAGGCAAGACTTTATGCTATATGAACACTGGATAATTTCTACAAGGTGGGTTCTAAGGTAAGACCCAATGGACTCATCCACAGGGGTAGACACTTCATAAGGCTCACACAATAATTCGAGACTAACATGAAGCTTTTTGGCAACAAAAGGAGTAATAAAAGAAAGAGTGGCACCCGTGTATATCAATGCATACACATCAAAATCAAAAACCTTTAACATACCAGTAACAACATCAGCCACCTCATCAACTCCTTCTCTCCCTTGAAGAGCGTAGAATCTATTTAGCCTTGGAGCACCTCCTTGATGACTTCCCATTCCTCTTTTGTCTGCATTAGCACCTTGGCCTTGAGGACGACCGTATCTACCTTTGGGTTGAGAATGAGGACAATCAATAACCTTGTGGCCAGTTTCACCACAACCAAAGAAAGAATTGGAATTTCCTAATTGGAACTTACGGCCTTGAGGAAACTGGCAACCCTTGGAACCATAGAACCCACCTTCAAATAAAGCCCTCTTGGACTCGCTAACCCTTCTCTTTCTAAGGTTATCCCCATCTAGTTGCTCCACATATATCCTGAGCCGAGACATATCCATATCACTTACCATCATGGCACTACGACACTCCTCATTAACCAAGTTGGATAGACCCGAAATGAATTTGTTCATCCATGATCTAGGTTCGGCAACAAATTGTGGAGCATACTAGAAAAGCTTGTTTAACTTGAGGGCATACTCCCTCAGGCTCATAAACCCTTGCTTAAGACTCATAAATTCCATCATCTTCGCTTCCCTTAGATCAATAGGAAATAATCGTTTGATAAAGGCAGCTTTGAATTCTTCCCAAAGGGATAACATCATCATTCTCCTTCTCCATCTTCCATTGAGTGAACCAAACTTGAGCCAGTCCTTTTAGTTGGTAGGACACCAACTCCACTTTTTCCTCCAAATTAAGCCTCATAATTGATAACACCTCATTAATAAAAACTTGGGGATCCTTATCCACCTTGGATTGTTAGAACTCCAGTGGATTCATTCTTGTAAAATCCCTTAACCTTGAGGTCGGATTAGGAGTATGAGGGGATTGCGCCCCTAGGATGATTTGGTTATAGCATGAGCCAACATTATAATACCATCTTGGAATTCATCTTGGCCTACCTCTCCTTCTTGAGGAGCTTGAGGACTAGGAGGAGTCGGTTGCCTTTCAGGTGTGCCAATTGAATTGGCATGATGTAAAATAGCAAAGAACATTCATTAGGGGAAAAGCCTTACCTTAACTTCTGAAGTATGACATAGATCATGAAGGAGGGAAATATTTCCTAAAATGCCTCATAGCCTCTTACTCATAATTGTGGTGCACTTCACAACCATGAACAAGACTCTAATCAAAGCGATATGTTGGATTCCGAGGACCATTAACAACCTAATGCCCTGACACCAAGTTTGTCACGACCCAAGCCTAGGACCTAGATGCAACACAGCAAATGTATCATGACACAAAAATGGGTGTGATGGCACTCGTCCTATCCCACCAGGACAAGTCAACCTACAACCCAGCATAACGTTAAGAATGAAGAATTATAATAAACATGAAAGTTTAATTGTGGATAATAAGTCAAGTTAATTTAAAATCCCCCAAACCAGGTTGTCACGGATACAAGCCACTAGCAATACAGAAAATCTAAGAAATACAAGACTAAAGTGTTTTTCTTCTCGAATAGAACAAAGCACTATAGAAATAGGAACAAGAGAGTCATTTAGATGACAATAGCTACCTCTCTAAATCTCCAAGGAAGCCTCGAATGATGAAGTTAAACACTACTCACTGTCTGGGCTCAGCACCTACACAACTGTAGAAGCAAGGGGTGAGTACCAAAACGAACACGGTACCCAGCAAGTAAACTAGCTAAACAAAGTAAGTCCAATAGAATACACAAACTCCTTTCATTCCAACCTATATCCACAACTACAACCTACACAGAAAATCAGCCAACCCATCATGCCACACAAGAATATGCAAGGATGAGATGCAATGTTATATAATGATGTCAATCATAATGATGCATGTTTGTCCTAGTAATACACACCCACTGTCTCTCAGTCCGCGACCCATGGGGGACTCTTAGTCCTCGCATTTGTCGCAGCATGTGACATGACCCTTGAATTGTAGTATCCGTTGTGGCGTATGACACAACCCTCGAAATATAGTATCCGTCGCGGCAGTGATACGTCCCTCAAAATAGTACATCTTCTTTAATTCTTATTCTTTTTCAATTCACATAACACTTGTCACCAGAGTCAATGCAAATAGGCAGGTTTGCACACTAATGAGAAAATGACTAATTTCAATACAACATGGTCTTAGTACAACATCAACCATATATCTTAAAATAGAATTCTCATCGATCACTTGGCCACATTTTCAATTCAGGTGTTACCATACCACATCAACTCACATTTACACTTAATCACCCCATTCTTATAATATCACAAGTATTTTATGCATCTCACATTGAAGAAAGGAAATTCGAGAATTCTACCAGAATTACAAAGTTTTAAAAGTCCATTTTCCTTATTCAAATCATGATCAATCAAACACTTAAATCTTCCCTTTTCGAATTGAATCCGAAGAACCACAATTAACTTTACGAAGATTCACATAATACAATAAATCAAATATTTTATTATCTATCTCAATATGTTATACTTGAATCATAATCTAATAACAATGAATAATGTTTTAAATCGAGGACTTATAGTTTCACTGCATGAGGAAGGGGCAACAGAACCCACTTCCTCCTTTAAGTCCTAAAATCTACGAACTCGATGATAATAATTAATAATTAGAGGAATAGTGTGGGAAATTATTATTTGCAAAGATGTGCTTTGTTACATATTAATGTAAACCTTCTTTTTATGGATCAGTAGCAATACGCTACTCCATGTTCTAATTAGTTTTTTTTAAGTATAATTGACCAAAGAATTAAAAGGCATCATTAGTGCATGGCTGCAATTTCTAATTCCAAGGTCCCTACAAACACACACACACACACACACACACACACACACACATATATATATATATATATATATATATATATATATATATATA
>JAABOM020001914.1:0-20682 GCA_011800125.2 Solanum clarkiae
AAGAATTTAAATATTTTTTTTCAAAAATATTTTCATGTCAAAAATTATTATCTAATCGCTAGCTAAAAATAGAAGTTTTTTCTAAAAATATATTTAATTCATTAACCAAACAATAAAAAATATTTTCACTCACCAACCAAACATGATAAAATGAATTAGAAATCAACTCATTTCTAGAAAAATATTTTCCTCCATACCAAACGCACTCTATATAATCTTGAAGATAGATTTATGTTTCTTAATAACATAACTAGTACACCAATTTTCAAAGTGATTATAAGATTTGGTATACCAGACATTTAATAATGTATAGGAATTCAGGAGTATGTACTTGTTTTAAACCTATAAATGCATCGTCGGACTTGTCGATAGTATCAGAACTGAATTATGTTGTTTCTTTGCTTTGATAGAGTTAAATCATGTGTTCTGTGATTGATTCAATTATGCCAAGAGGGGGAGCAAGAATTCCTATTTTTTGTAGATAGTTTATGTCATTAAAATTGCTAAAAAAATCTGAATATGTGCTTTCTTAAACTGCAAAAATTGGATCATCACAATTCTTGATAAAAAGATCTTCAAGGATATGAAATTTTCCAATATCATCAACTAAATTATCAATTTTACCATCACCAACTGCTAAACTCCAATTAACAGATTCTTTCAAATCATCTGAATATGAATTCACCATATTTGCTTGTAACCTCTTATTTTTTGTTAGATTTAAAACTTGACCGTAAACCCATAAGTAAGATGAATTAAGGGTGACATTAACAATATCCTGCCTATTTCCTTTTAGAATGATAGGTAGAACTTGTTTAAAATCACCATCAAGCACATCATTTCTACCCCCAAATGGTCGTTCCACATTGGATGCATCTTGAAATCTAAGAATATCACTTAGGGTCTGTTTGAAAAGCCACCTAGTAATTGAAATTGATGTAATCAGCAGAGTAGTAATTACTCACCTTGTAATTACACATCCTGGTAATTCCATTGTCCTATGTGTTTGCCAAAGTATAATTAAAGTGTAATTCTCATTGTCTTGTTTGGTTGGACAAATGTAATTTCACAGTTAATTTAACAAATTAGATTTTAAATAAGTAATATTATTACATACTTTTTGTTTTATTTTATAGGCTACTCAAGATCTAAGTTATTATTATTACCAGAAATTTAAAAAAATTAATTCTCAAAAAATAATAAAAGAAAATACAATAAATTAAACAAATAAAATCATTTATCAAGGCATCAAAATATGAAAAAGAATAAAAAAAATAGATTTTACTCAAAAACTTAGAGTATTGCTAGAAATGAAAATGTTCAAATAAAAAGAATAAAGGATTGCCTCTTCATATTTCACATGAAAAATATATTTAAATGGAAACATAAAAAGTTTGATGTCACATCACGTAATTACATCCAATTCCTAGCCCCTCCATGGGAATTGAAGAGTGTAATTGTACTCCTTCAATTGCATCCAATTCCACTCATACCAAGTAATTACTTGGTCTACCAAACAAGCCAATGAGTGTAATTACACTCAATTTTCAACTACGTGGGGACTTTCCAAACAGGCCCTTAGAGTTTTGCCAAGAGCTTCAAAACAATATTTATGCATCATTGGTGTCACATCCCAAATAATTTACTTTGTCTTCACAAGTAATTTGAAAGAGCATTGCCTTATTTTATGTTATATGTTGAATCTCTAGTTGCATTTAATTGTATTACTAATCTTGAATGAGTTTTATGGCCTCCAGGTAACAAAAGAGATGCAATTCCGCTAGACACAATAGTTAAGACAATGTCTTACTTGGATTTTATAGCCGATGATAAAGCCCACCAAATAAAAGTCTTTCCAGTTCCTCTATGACCATATATGAAGAAGAATCTTCCTTTTTGTTGATTATTATGATAAACTGACCTTTGCTTTATTGTTAATTTGATGTAATATCCTGTAAAAATTATCAAAATACCCCTAGATAAGAGATGCTTACATAACACGTCTTCCTAAACTTTTTTTTGCCAATTTGAGGTCAAAATGCGATCAACATGAAAGATTGTATGAAAAAATGATCCGAAAAATGATTTTAAATCAATCGGATCAAAAGATATTTTTTGAAGCAAAAATGCAATTCCAGAGAAGTATGCAACATGTCTGCGTGATAGACTTGTCATGGTGTTACACTTAATTGTTGTTCCTTCATTTTCTAGGGGATTGAAAAGATGATTGGAAATTTTTTGGAAAAAACGTATAGGCATGGGACAGGTCCACGTCGCGGAGTTGGTCCGCCGACCTCTTCCACCGAAGTTCAAAATTTTAAATCTATCGAGAGGCATTTCAAATATTTTCTCACCCCTCCTAAACTTAATTCATGATCAATATAGGTCAATTTTGGCCTAAGAAGGGTTTTAAAACCCATTCTAAAGTCTTACCCTAAAAATTAAGTTAGAGTTCTTGAGAGAAGAAGAGAAGACAGGCTACGGGGTCCATAGATTGAGGTCAATTTCTTGCAAAGATTAGTGCTATCCTACATTCAATGTATGTAAGGTTACCCTAAACATGGATTATGTTCTTCAATTGCCCTATACCCTGAATTGATAGAGTTGTGAGTGAGTTGACTCTCCCATGAATGTTTCTTGAAGGTTTTTCTTAAATTCTAGTGTATTTCTGTACAACCTTGATTAAACTACAACTTTTTTATTAATTTAATACTTGAAAACAGACAATTTTTCTTTTCTACATAAACCCTAGAATGAATTCTTATTATTTTTGCATATTTCATTTAAATGAGCATGCATGAGTATATTTGGAGCCTAAATATTCTATGGAATCCCCAAATGCTTTAACTCTACTCTTGTTTTCCTGCATGCTACGAGTAAGAATGATGCTTGATACAGTCTCTATCAGCCAACAACTGAACTTTAAGGGAATGTAACCAAAGCGTTGATAGTTGATGTGATGAATTGAGTTGACAAATGTCCAATGAGACTACATGAATGAGTTAACCACTTGGTTGATGTCTTATGAGCATGTGGATTCTTAGAAGGAGTATTGAATAAGATTAAGTCAAACTCAAACTCAATAAATATGTAGCCAGTGTAGGAGAGGATTGAACTGTAAAATTGGATGTCACCTATTGTCCCAAAAAGAGAACTTGATGTTATTGATTTTAAATCCACTGATGTGATGTCCTTTACCCCAACAAGTTACTAGATGGATGTCGCAATGACATTGCTTTATTGTATCATCACCGATTCATAGCTGATAGTTGTCGATTAGAGAAATTCTCAAATAGGTCATGATGGTATCTTAATGTGATGATTGAGTTCTTTATACTTCGAGTTGAGTCTCTTGAGTTGAGTTCATGACTGGTATGAGTTGGTGTTTTGATCGAATGTCTTTTATGATGTCCTTTTTGTTCAAGTTATTTTATATACTCGTACATTTCACACACCGATGTCAATTTGGGCCTCCATCTTTTTATGATGCAGAGATAGGTACTCGAGATCCTCAATAGGTGCTCCATTGAAGTTCTATACTTCCAACTGCTGATTGGCAAGCCCTCCCTTCATTCGAAGAATACCACTCATATTTCTTTTTCTTTCGAGTTAGTCTTATTTTGGTTTGCAGTTGTCATGACCTATCATAGTACCACTGTAGACTGTAGAGATAGAGGCTTCATAGACTAGAAGATGATAACTTGATGTTGAGGTCCTTCTTTTCTTGAATTGAGTGTTCTTTCAATCTACTATTGTGTCACAGATGTTGAGTTTGATGTTGTTTTGCTTATAGCCCTTATTTATTGAATTATAAGTAAATTGAGCTACCCATCATTATTTCTACTTTATTATAATGTCTTTCGCTGATTTAGATTATTGAATAACTACCATGAAGCCATGTAGTTTACTTGGGGATTAGCAATAGTCTGTAAGTGCCAACCACATATGGGGTACCCTCCCGGGGTGTGACAAACTTGGTATTAGAGCATAGAGTTCAATTGTCCTACAGAGTTTATAAAGTCGTTTCTAGTAGACTCTTATTTATGGGTGTGTAGTGCACTATATTTTATTAGCAAGATGCTATAGGACATTAGGAATGGTTACACTTGTTTTGTATTCTGAGTTCGTGTAGTAGAGTTTAACTCTACTAAAATATCTATCAGATTCATACATTATGCATTGGCAGATCATGCCTCCGAAGTATACCACCACCCAATGAGATGCCTTAGCCTCTAAAATTAAGAATCCCCTACTAGAGGCCCCTACTTAGACAGGGACGAGAAGACAAGGTCTACCTACCAGAGCTACTGGGGTACCAGGTTCCTACTTCTCGGCTAGCCCTTATTTCAGAGATAGACTTTAGAGGAGCCATTACTATGCTCACCTAACTACTGGCCTTCCAGAATGGTAGCCAAGGTACATAGGATCCTAGTTCTAGCTCTCAAGAGCCTACTTTTGCAAACTGGCTTAGGGATTTTTTGAGGATGAACCCGCTAGTCTACACAGGATAACTAATAAAACATCATTGATGAGATGTGGAAAGTCCAAAAAGTTATGTATGCTACTGAGGTTGGAAGAGTTGAACTTGCCTCTTATCAGTTTAAGGTTGTAGCAAACGTCTAGTATAACCAATAAAAACATGGTCGAGGTGAGGATGTTAAGCATGCCAAGTGGAGTGAGTTTGAAAGTTCTTTGCTCAAGGTGAGGATGTTAAGCATGCCAAGTGGAGTGAGTTTGAAAGTTCTTTGCTCAATCCCTTCTTTCCCCAAGAGTTGATGGAGGAAAAAATTGAAGAGTTCGTGAACCTGAAACAAGAGGGGTTGACTAATAAAAAGTACAGACACAAGTCATTCATCAATCCAAGCCTGCTCAAGATATAGTCCTAGATGACAGAGTTTGTATCTAGATTAGCTAAGCATGTGAATAAAAGAATGAAAGAAACACTATTGATTCCAGGCATGGACATCTCCAGGCTTAGATTGGTAGTGATGAGTTAAACTACTCGTGTTGGTATGGAAGTTTTATACACAATAATTAGAGAAGGATAAGAAGAGGGAAAGGGAAGAATATTTAAGCATGAAAGCTAAACCAACAGGGCCTAAGCCTAAAAAGCATAAATAGAATAAGGGAGATAAGTCCTACTTTCAGAAGAGGTTTTCTAGTTATTTACCATCCTAAGTGAGTACACCCATCCAACACAATATGTATGACAGAAAATCTCAAGGTCATCGAAATTTCAGGGCTCAGGGTTCTCAATCCCAAGCTAGTATGACTCAGGGTTTTAGGAGAAAGCCACCATATGGCAAGTGTGGCAAACTCCACCAAGGTGAGTGTCGTGAGGGCACAAATGCTTGCTTAAAATATGGAAAGGCTGCCACTTCCAAAATAAGTGTCCTTCAAAAAGGCAGAGTGATGGAGGTAACAAAGCACAACCCTCCACAGCACCCTCAGCTGGCTATTACCAAAGGGGTACCACTATGGATACAGGCAATGGAACAAACTGTCAATATGTGATGGGTAATCGACAAGATCGGGAAGTTTCACCAGATGTTTTCAGTAGTTTGCTTCAAGTATTTACCTTTGATTATTATGCATTACTTGATTTTGGTGCAACTTTATCTTTTAAGACTCCCTATATGGCTAATAGATTTGAGATTCTTCGGAATGTTTGCTTGAAACCTTTGTTGTTTCCACTCCTACTGGTGAGTCTATCCTAGCTGCGAGGGTCTATTGAGATTGTGTAGTATCAATCTATCACAGGGATACCTTGGCTGACTTGATAGAATTAGAGATGGTTGACTTTGATGTGATTCTTGGCATGGATTAGCTTTATGCTTGTTATGCCTCCAGTGGTTGTAGGACGTGAATTGTTAAATTCCAATTCCCAAATGATTCTATCCTAGAGTGGAAGGAAAATTTTATTTCACCTAAGGACAAGTTTATTTCCTACCTTAAGCCTAGAAAATTACTCTCTAAAGGTTGTATCTATCACCTCGTGCGAGTTAAGACTGATGATGTAAAGCCTCCATCTTTTGAGTCAGTTCCAGATTGTGAATGAGTTTTCTGAAGTGTTCACTAAAGATCTGCCCAGAGTCCCACCTGATAGGGAGATTGACTTTGGAATTGATGTTCTTCACGATACTCAGTCTATCTCTATTCCACCTTATAAAATAGCTTCTGCTGAGTTGAAAAAGTTGAAATAGAAACTAAATGATTTGCTGGAGAAGGCCTTTATTAGGCCAAATTTCTCCTTGGGGTGCTCCTTTCCTATTCGTGTGAAAGAAAGACAGGTCCCTCAGAATGTGTAGTGATGACCTCCAGTTGAATAAGGTGATAGTCAAGAATAAGTATCCTTTGCCAGGGATAAATACCTTTCTTGGCCAACTCCAGGGTGCCATTATTTTCTCTAAGATAGACCTGAGATTAGCTATCACATGTTGTAAGTGAGAGAATGTGACATCCCGAAGATAATTTTTGAACCTGATATCATCACTTTGAGTTTATAGTGATGTCCTTTGTATTGACAAATGCACCTGCAACCTGCATAGACATGATGAACAGAGTATTCAGACAGTATCTTGATATGTTCATGATTGTATTTATTGATGATATTCAGGTGTATTCTAGAGATGAGAGGTGCAGCCAATCACCTTAGAATAGTTTTGCAGAATCTCAAAGACCATGAGTTATATGCAAAATTTTTGAAGTCTGAATTTTGGCTCGGGACTGTGGCTTTTCTAGGCGATATTATCTCGGGCGATGGTATTTGGGTGGATACACAAAAGATTGAAGCAATTAAGAATTGACCTAGACTAACCACTCCGACTTACATGAGGAGTTTCTTGGGTTTGGTAGGCTACTACCACAAATTTGTTGAATAGTTTTCTTCCATATCCTCACCGTTGACTAGATTGACTCAGAAAAAGGCCAAGTTCAATGGTCTGATGAGTCTGAGGAGAGTTTTCAAAATTGAAAACAATGCTAATACTGCTCCGATGTTGACCTTTCCTGAAGGGACTTATAGGTTTGTAATTTATTTCTATGCCTCAAGAGTTGGATTAGGATGTGCATTGATGAAGAAGGGCAAAGTGGTGGCCTATGCTTTCTGAAAAATTAAGGTTCATGAGAGGAACTATCCAACCTATAATTTTGAGTTGGCATCAATGGTACTTTCACTTAAGATTTGGCACTACTATGTGTATGGAGTGGATTGGATACGTCTACTGCTCACAAAAGTCTACAATATGTTTTCAGCTAGAAAAAGCTCAACTTGCAACAAAGAAGATGTTTGGAGTTGCTCAAGGACTATGACATGAGCATGCTCTACCACCAAGGTAATGCTAACATTATTGATGACACTCTTAGAAGGTTATCCATTGGTAGCACTACCTATATGGAAAAAGGAAAGAAAGAGTTGGCTTAGGAAGTGTATAGATTTGGTTCAATTGGGAGTTCAACTCGAAGAAAATGCTGAAGGAGGAGTTAATGTTCAAAATGGATTTGCTTCATATCTAGTGGCAGAAGTGAAGGAGTAGCATGACTAGGATCCTATTCTACTTTAGCTGAAGAAAGTTGTCCATAAATAGAAGGTTTTAGTTTTCTCCAAAAGGGGAGACAGTGCATTAAGGTGCCAGAGTAAATTATGTGTTCCAAAGGTTGATGTTGTTTGAGATAGAATTATGGTTGTAGCTCAAAACTCTAGGTATTCCATTCATCTTGGCACTACCAAAATATACCATGATTTGAGAGAAGTCTATTAGTGGAGTGGAAAGAATAAGGAGATTACTGAGTTTGTTTCTAAGTGTTCGAATTGTCAATATAGATTTGCTCGGATCTTTAAGATTCTTGAATGGAAGTGGGAGATGATCAAATGGACTTTATCACTGGGTTATCAAGGTCCTGAAAGTACCATAATTTGATATGGGTGATTGTGGATAGAATGACTAAATCAACTCACTTCTTAGCAGTTAAGACCACTAACATTGCAGAGGACATACCAAGTTGTATATCGAGAAGATTATAAGGTTTCATGGAGTTACTTTGTCCAAAAATCTCGGATAGAGGAGCCCAATTCACATCTCATTTTGGAGATCTTTCCAGAAAGAGATGGGTTCAAAGGTGAATCTAAGTACTACCTTTTATCCCCAAACAGATGGCCAAGAAGAGCGTACCATTCAAACATTAGAGAATATGTTGAGGTCTTGCGACCATGTCTTTAAGAGTAATTAGGATGACCATTTCCTCTAATCTAATTTGCATATAACAATAGTTATCATACAAGTATCTAAATGGTCGTCTGTGAATCTTTATATGAGAGGTGATGTAGTTCACCTGTTGGGTGGGTTGAAGTAGGCGAAGCTGAATTGACTATACCTGACCTCGTTTACCGGCGCATGGACAAGGTAAAGGTTATTAAATAGAGGTTGAAGACTACACAAAGCCAAAAAAAGTCCTACACTGATGTGAGAAGAAGAGATTTAGAGTTTTAGGAGAATGATTAAGTATACTTTAAAGTGTTACCAATGAAGGATGTCATGCAATTTGGTAAGAAGAGAAAGCTAAGTCCCCACCATATTAGTCCATATTAGATTGTGAAGAGGATTGGGAATGGCACGTATGAGTTAGAGTTGCCTTCTAAGTTAGTCACGATTCACTAGATCTTTCATATTTTAATGATGAAGAAATGCTTGGGGAATCCTCCATTTGTAGTCCCCTTAGTGAATATCAAAGTGAAAGATAGCTTGTCATATGACTAGGTTCCAGTTCAAATCCTGGATCCTCAGGTTCGCAAATTGAGGACTAAAGAGATAGCCTCTTGAAAGTCCTATGGGGAAATCAATTTGTTATGGAAGCTATATGGGAAGATTAGAAAGATATGAAAGTAAAAAATGTACATCATTTCATGCCCAATGATGAGAATGTCTAAGGTAATGTCATCACCCTTGATGTGCATTAAATTGTCAATCCTAAATGGATGTTTGATTGTCTAAAGAGTCTGACTGATTGATTAATTGATGAAAAAAGTCTCGATTGTTATTTGTGAATCGAGTCTATCTTTATTCACTCTTCATTCGAGGATGAATGATTCCAAGGGAGAGATAATGTAATACCTAAAAAAATTATCAAAATACCCCTAGATGAGAGACACTCGTATAATGCATCTTCCTAAACTCTTTTCGCAAATTCAAGGTCGGAAAAGTGATCAGCATGAAAAATTGTGTGGAAAAATGGTGCTGGTTGATTTTTACAATAACCGAATCAAAAGATAATTTTTCAAAGTGAAAATGCAATAACAAAGAAGTATTGACATGTCTGCATCGCGGACTTCTCATGGAGTTACACTTAATTTTAATTCCTTTATTTTCTACGGGATTAGAAAATCAATCAAAAACTTTTGGAAAAATGTACGGATATAGGACAGGTTGTCCCCTAACTTATTCCATGAAAGTTTAAAATTTTAAATCTTACGAGAGGCATTTTACACATTTTCACCCCTCCTAATCTTAATTCACGACCAATAAATGTCGTTGTTAGCCTAAGAAAGATTTCAAAAACCCATTCTAAAGTCTTACGCTAGAAGTTGAGTTAGAGTTCTTGAGAGAAGAAGAGGAAAAAGGTAGAGTTCCATAGATTGAGGTCAATTACTTGCGAAGATTAGTGTCATCCTTCATTTCAAGTACGGCTTGTAAGCCCTCTCGTAGAACCAGGTCTAATGACCTATTTCATTTAAAAAAATTTAGGGTGTTACATTATCTCCCCCTTGGGATTATTCATCCTCGAATAAAGAGTAAGAATAGACTCGAGGCATGAATAACAATCAAGACCCCTCTCAATATTCAATGAACCAATCAAACTATCAACCAATCAACAATCTAGACATTGCTATTTAGACTCAAGAAATGAACAAGTTAACTCAAATTAAGAGTGGGATATTACCTTCAACATTCTCATCATTAGGAATGAATGGATGCGTTTTTCTAGCTTTCATATCCTCTTCAGCTTCCCATGTAGCCTCTTTAATAGATTGACTTCTCCACAACACTTTGACAGAACCAGTCTCTTTAGTTCTCAACTTGCGAACTTGACGATCAAGGATTTGGACTGGGATATCTTCATAACTCAAACTATCTTTCACTCCAATGCTTTCAACAGGCACAACCAATGACAATCTCCCAAACACTTCTTGAGCATAGAAATGTAAAGGCCGGATGGATGACCACTAGCTCTGGTGGTAGCTCTAACTCATAAGCCACATTGTCCACTCTCTTTATAATTTGATAAGGGCCAATGAACCTTGGACTCCATTTCCCTTTCATTTCAAATCTCATCATACCCTTTATAGGTGACACTTTCAAATACACCCAATCATTGACTTTAAACTCCAAGTCACTTCTTCTAACATCAGTGTAGGACTTCCTACGACTCTGTGTAGTTCTCAATCTTTCTTAGATGATCTTTACGTTCTCCATAACCTTGTGTACTAAGTCAGGCGCAATCAACCTTGCTTCACCTACCTTGAACCATCCAACCGGAGTAGAAACATCAAAGTGTTCAATAAGAGACTCAGGAGTTCTATCAAATCTACTAGCTATATAAGGAGATACAAAATCAATGTGGCACTAGGATCCATCTAAACATAGCATCAAGAGTGAAGACTCGAATCATACCCGTTACAACATCTGGGGAGTTCTCCTGATTTGGGTGACTACCCATAACATACAAATGGTTTGTAGCTATGCTTGCGCTTGACATAGCACCTTTCTGGTTTCCTCTAGCTGGTGCAACTGGTGTAGAAGACTATGTCTTGCTATATGACCTTGATATTACCTCAAAGTAACTGTGTTTCTTCCCACATATGTATCTACAATAAAGTGGGTGATACAACTAGTATTAGTAGCTAATAAACACATGTTGGCAGTTCAATCTTACCAAAAATAATATTCAGGCAACAAGTTCGTAATTATTGGCCTAAGGGTATTCTTTCAACCCTTCCTCCTCTAATTGCATTTGTGTAATACATATTTTTATATACATAGTGTATGTCAGCTTTTTTTTAGTTCCATCATACTCTTACAATAGTTCACAAGGTACAACACATTACCACTCCACACAACACATAATTAAGCAGTGTAACACTACACCTTTTTTCTATATTTTAGCACCAACAATCCACATCCTTTCCTAGCATCAACCAAACTGTCTTTAACATATTTACACACACAAACAGTCCCAAACAGACCAATGTACATGGGGACATGAGACCTAATTCCTAGTCATCCTCCCGCGAGTTTTTATCAAACTTACACTTAAAATATCGTACTTAACTTATGTTGAAAGAAAATAAAGATGTGGCAGTAACATACATCAATTCGTATCACTTGTCCTTTTGAACTCAATTTCTTCGAGAATTCAATTTCCCTTCATACTTTAAACCCAACAAGAAGCCAAAATTCCTTAAAAATAAAGATAAATGAGCAACAACTTGGGAGAATACTTTTCCCTATACTTCTATTTAAGCATAAGCAACGTGTTTTTCTTGTCTTTCATGATAGAATAAAGCTAAATCTATAGGTACTTCCACTCACCTTATCCTACAAGAAGAAGGGCCTTGTCAAGAACCCTAAAGTAATTTTGAGGCTGCTACTCCTTAGCCCTTGAGAAAGAAGGGAAAGCTAGAGTTTAATCCTTTTTTTGGTGTGTTAAAATGAATGAAATGGCCAGCTATATTTTCCTCTTTATGAGCTCTTTTTTTGTGCCTTAAAATAATCCCTTAACCTCTTCATCTTACTTCAATCTCAGCCATAAATGGATAAGGTGGTGATGCAGCTGCTTATTTATATCAAGCTGCTCAAAAAGGTCAAAGTAGGTGACACACCTACTTGCTTTATCTCTTGTTCGGCTAACTACTTAGCCTTGGCAGATTTGGAAGGTGGGTTGTTTTCCTTTCTCTTACTTAGTTTGGGACTCAAGTGAGTCCATTACCATAGGCTTAATCTGATTCATTAGACTTGGACACCTTAACTATATCCATATAGCTCATTTGTGGTGTACCTAGTAGTTTAAGTAAGTTGAGCAAGCAGCCCACTTGCCTTATTCTATTTTTCTGAAACATCACTCCCTTTTAGTGTAACTCAGTACTTTACCTTAATCATTAAATTCAACAACACCTTACTATCTCGAGGTTAAATACTTTTATTGAGTTTGACTTGGAGCATGTCAGGGAATCACAACACTTTTTATCGAATTCAACTCACCACTACTCAAATATGGAACTTGGTTCATCGCCTATACAATAAGGGCATATAAAGACTCATGTGGATAGAATTAGCCTATGCATAACATAAAGTGTTACATAAACCGCCTCAGAGTGAAATCTAATGGGTCCATCAGCTTCGGAATAACAAATTACTCTAGGAGCATACTCGATGCAATTATGTCAAGTTTTGTAAATTTATCCTCCAAAACAGCTCAATAGTTGACTTTAGTCAATGTTCTTAGGAAACGTGGTCCAAAGGGAAATTTTGACCACAACATTGGATCCGAACGTTGAGTTTGATTAAGGAGGACCTTTCATTCAGTTTTTGGGGCTTTGGGTGTATTTTTGTCCCTTCGATGGATTTTATTATTGGGAAATAGAACCACATTAGAATAAAATGACCTTTTATGGGAATTTCGACTACACTGTTGAGTCTGTGATACTATTTTTGACCAAATTTCATATATTTTTAGTACTTTTTCAACTTCAAATGAGGTCGAACCATCAAAATTAAGGTTGAGAAGTTGTTGAAAATTAAAAGGTGATGCTGATATGGACAAATAAGGGACTAACACATGGACATGGTTAAGAATTAAAAAAATATAAAAGATGAAAAATTTGCAAAAAAATTTCCAAAAATGGATCATGAAACCAACTGTATACATACAACTTTTGAACTCGATTTCTATTCCATTTTTTGTTAGCTAATTCATTGATTCAACGGCCTAACTTATGTATTTCCCCTAAGGAACATCATTGGGGCTTCAGAAATTTCTTTTGGTATGTCGCTTGAGCTAAGCAGCATTTGGAGTATGATTGTTTTAACATGTTTTGAGCTATGAATCCAAAATTTATTGAAAGGATTGGTGAAGGGTTTTGATGTTTATTGCTCGAGGGTGTTACCAAGTATCTATTGAAGCTTTTACATTGAATTTACTAGTATGATTTCACTCTTGAATTACATGGTTTTTACAATAGCATTATACACCCTCTAAGTGTTTGATAAAATATTCGGTTATGGTTTCTTGAGGAATTGAAGGTCCAAAGCTTGAGATATGATATGATTGATGTTATTATTCTGAAATGAGCTTATGTAAATGATATATTATGTATAAAATGTTGCAGTAGACCATGCCCGATCCAGGGGGACTAAGAGTCCAGATAACTGAGATAGGGGTTTCTATTCATTAACCATACGAGAGGTTTGTACTTCGCCACTAGGGTGATGGGTGAGATTATCATCAACCATGTGAGGGGTTTGTACTTCAACACCAAGGTGATGAGGTAAGATCATCATCAACCAACCAAGATGTTTGTACTTTGGAAATTATAACTAGTCTCTTTCACACATATGATATCCTATATAAGTATGAGTTACTGAAGTATGTTTACTTAAGCACTGATCGTGCATGCCATATTGTTATATGATATTTATTGCCTATTGTTATGCATTTTATGATGCCCATCTCTTGTTGTATTGCATCCTAGATATGTAGTACTTTCAAATGTACTAACACATACTCTTTCCTACATGAATCCTCATGTAGGAAGCGGAGCCAAAGATGATCATTCTCCTCTAGTGGCTGGCTCGGTATCATTCTAGCTTGTTGGTGAGTCCTCCGTTTCGGGGAAGTTGGTCTATGATTCTCTTATTATGTATTGAGACACTCTTCTTTATTTCCTATTTTTACTATAAGGGTGAGCCTAGTTGCATTGTATTAGCCCCCACTCTTATCCATGTAGTAGAGGTGTTGTTGGACATGCTATGTATCTATGTTATGAGCCTTGACTCTTTTGTCTCTGGGTGCTGATGTTATGCAAGCATTCCCTTAGTCCCAATTCCCCTTGTTTATGTTTCTTATGTTAATTTACATTGCTTTCAAGACTAAGTATGTGTAATGATATACTATGAGGCTTGTTTGGTTTTCCTTCGGGTTCCCCATTCATCGCACACATCTAGGCCTTAGGCTTGGGTCGTGACTAAGATGATATCAGTGCACTAGGTTGATAGTATCCTCGGAGTTCAACACACCGTGTCGATTAGAGTCTTATTCATGGTTGTGTGTGTACCACAACTATGAATAGGAGTCTATAAGAATTTTTAGGAAATGTTTCACTTCTTCCTGATCTATGTCGTGCAGTAGAGTTAGATCCCTTATGGCTTATTACTAATCCCTAACCGTTACATTTCAAGATATGTCTCAAGCTACTCAAGATGGTGATATGTCAAATGCAGAGGTTCATAATGCTCTATGGGTAATGGCCAAAGCAGTGACAAAATTGGCAACTCAACTCAATCAACAAGTGGGTGCTCCCTATACTTCTAGTGGTGGGGGAAGATCTAATGAGGCCAAGAGCGCCCGTTTTGAGGGTAAGTTCCAAAATTCCAAGGGGAGAGATAGATGTGGTGTGGTGCGTTATGCTAGATGACCAAAAATGTGGTAGAGGCCATGATGGCCCATGCTTTAAAGGTACTAATGGTTGTTATAGTTGTGGGGAGATGGGTCATACAATGAAGGAGTGTCCTCATGAGTGCAAAAGGGGTAAAAGAGGTAATGATAATGTAGAAAGGCCTAAATACTAGAAGTGTGGGGAGGGCCATGGTGGCCAAAGTTTGAAAGAGTCTTATGCTTGCTTGGGTTGTGGTGGATTTGGGCTCCAAGTTAGTGGTTGCCCTCTTGCTCAATCGAAAGGAGGTGATGGTAGGATGACTAATCCCAATTGTCGAGGGTGTGGGATGAACCACGGTGGCTTGTGTCAGAGGAACACTAGTGCTTGCTTTGGATGTAGTAAAATGGGTCACAATCTAGTGGATTATCCATTTGTTTGAAGGGGGTGTAAGGGTGGTCGACTTTTGTATCGAGGTTGTCATGTTGATCAAGTGGCTCAAGGAGGGTATGAGATGCCTGATGCTATTACCAGTAAGTTAAAGTTCAATTGTCTTTGACGTGCATCACTGATGTCACGGCCAAAGCCCCATTAGGGCGGACTAGCACCTATTGCCGATAAGGCTCGGGAGAACTAACCTATATCTATGCGCTCTCTAGGCATCTTATAAGGGATCTCTATGTTTGACACGCCTTTAAGAAATTAAACAGTGATAACAAGCCAAAAGGAAATGCATATGGCTAGGCCATTGGGGCCATAATGTTTAAAGTATGAGACATGACTACACTTTAATTTACATAGTCTACAAAGCCTCTAGATAAGGAAAAGTATCTGATAAGGGTTGGGATAGGACCCACCTCGACTAACTGTACAATACAAAAGTATAAGCTTTAGACACAAAGCTCCGAAGCAACCTGGAGCTTTGTAATAGCAGCTAGATATCCTGTACTCCTACTAGGGAGATCTACTAGCACCTGTACCTGCAACATGAAATGCAGGTCCCCCGTAAGGGACATCAGTACAGGATAATGTACTAAATATATAAGGCAGGACAAACTGTACATGAAGTAATAACTGAAATGAAACCATGCACTGGTGTAAGATTTGAGACCACCTTTGGTTACTTTGGGATCATGTACTTTATGTTCTTTATATTAATTTACCTTTACTATATAATCTGTGCACAACATGTGACAAATGACCAACTGATCAATGGTAAACTGTATCGGGATCGTCCCTGGCTAGGTTCTTCTTTAATCCCTCGGGCTACCACCCGTGATAGGATCATCCCTGGCTAGCTGATTCTTCCATCCCTCGGGCTACCACCCACCAATAGACAATATACTTTACCTTTCAATTACCTTTGAGATGGTTCTTTTGGTGGTCATAATATTGAAGTTGTAGGACTGTATATGTAGCGTGTGATATATAGATAATCATACAAGACAATATGAAAATGAAAAGAGTACGTTACACAAATAATGAAATGCGTATGAAATGGAACAACTTGTGAACTTTATTTAGTAACAACAACCCATGTAACTTGGTATCCAAGCATGTATGCAGATTTGAAGGTAACTTTGTATGGAAGTATATGAACATGTAAAAGAGTGGAGACATAGTTAATAGTTGGGTCGGAGTTGGTAAGCGCCTTTATGTGCCAAGGAAGGATCTATGTTTCATGCCAAACGATACGAAATCCAGTAGCCTTACATATCTCATTGTGTATGACCTCGTTACTACCTCGAGATAACCTTCCCTTCCTACAAATATTTATCTATAACATAGTAGGTGATAAATCTAGTATTAATAGCCAATTGATACATCTTGGTAGCCCAATCACATTAAAAAAAACAACACACGAGCAGCAAGCGGGTATTTATAAACTCAAGTGTATTCTTTCAAACTTTTTGCCCCTAATCGTATTTTCTAACACATATTCACATGTACACATCGTGTGTATCCTGTTTTATTGCCACAACAGTCTTACAACGGCCCACAAAGCACAACACGTAACAATTCTACACAACCTAGAAATGGACAGCATAATGTTACCTCCCTTTGCTACATTTCGACGTTGATAATTCCAAACTTGTTCCAACTCTAACCAAACTATTCCAACAACATTTATACATAAAAACATCCTTGATAAAGTCTCAGAATAGTAAAAAAAGATTCATTAAGGACCTGAGGCAATAGCCTTCCATCCAACAGCCCACAAGTTCATACTAAGAACACAATTGCAATATCATATAAGGACTCACTTTTGTGGACTGTAAAAGTGGTGAAGAATCCTTGTTACATTACTATAAAACCAAAATTTGTTAATTACACAAGTATTACTTCATAATACAGCCAACCAAGAAAAGAAAAGCCTCTTAATTCACAATAAAAGTGTACAACAATCCTCAGAATACAAGCTGTCCAGAATTTCCAGCACAACATAATAGCATATACTTGTTGTTTTTCATGAAGAAACCATACTAAATACACAAATATGATTACTTACCTTTGCCTTCAAGTTTCAGGACTCCTTCAAGAACCCTAAGAGAGTCGGTTGGCTGCTTTACAAAGTTAAGAAAAGTTGAGAGAAAACTTTGGAGAGCAATCTGATGTTTTTGTTGGTCAAGTTAAAGAATGACTTATGGGAGCTGCTTTAACCCTCATTAAAGTGGTATTTTGGCCGACTTACTAAGGCATTCTCAGCCTTACTTCACCAATATGGTGATGCAGCTCCTTGCCCATTTCACTTGGGCTTTACGGGGCTCCAAATTAGTTAGGCCTTTGCTGCCCATTTTTTTCAGCTCCTTTTTAATTAGTTTGGGCCTAAAGTATCTAAGAAATTGTGATGTCTTTGGGCCCTTTTAATATCCTTCTTGGGCGAAAAATAAAGTCCATTTATAATGCTAAAACATGGGCTAAAGTTACACCCTTAACACAGACTTTATTCATAATTGGACTTGGACAAATTCGACGTCGGGCCTCGTCTCTGTTTAGTTAGCAATTTAAGCTAAGCAAGTAGGTGACTCACCTACTAGCTTACTAAGTCCTACAAGCACGTTAATTCTCGTACTTCCTTTAAGGTCATGATCTTCTCAATTTGACCCAAAACATGTATACACTCGACCCTCTTAAGCGTTAGACGTACATATCCCCCTATAACATAAAATTCGAGCACTTTTAGAAATGGGCGCTAATTTGACCAAACCATATAATGTTTCATTTGCATCGTACTAGTATTTTAAGGTGTGGGGTCTTACATCCTCCCCCTTAGGAACATTCGTCCTCGAATATTAGTAAAATTGGATAGCATAAACAAGTTTAAACCTTCACTTACACACTTTTGATAACACAGTAAATATTCAATTACACGTACCTATTAGTGTCCCAATTCTTCATGTTGGACTTCCTCTTTAGCTTCAAATAAGTAAGGCTATTTGATTTCATCACTTCATCAGCCTCCCATGTTATTTCTTCCGCTTGCTGGTTTCTCCAAAGTACTTTCACTAAAGCTATTTCTTTATTCCTTAGCTTCTTAACTTGACGATCTAGAATAGCAACAGGTACCTCTTCATGGGTGAGATCTTCTGTAACCTACATATCCTTGATAGGAGTGATACGAGATGAATCACCTATGCATTTTTGAAGCATTGAGACATGAAAAACTGGATGAACCATTGAAACCTCTTGGGGTAGCTCTAGTTCATATGCAAACTGCCCGAACCTCTTAATAATTTTATATGACCCTATGTAACGTGGGCTCAGTTTTCCTTTCTTACCTAATCTCATAACCTTTTTCATTGGAGACACCTTTAAAAATACCCAATCCCCTACTAAGAATTCCAGTCCTCTCCTCCTAGCATCCGCATATGAGTTGTGACGACTTTGTGTTGTTTCTAGTCACTGCTGTATCACCTTAACTTTTTCTATGGCTTGTTGCACTAGATCTGACCCAAGTAAGGTGTTTTCATCCACTTTAAACCATCCAATTGGTGACCTACACTTCCTCCCATACAAAGCTTCATAAGGTGCCATCTTGATACTCGTGTGGTAGTTATTATTATAGGCAAATTCAATAAGTGGAAAATGGTACACCCAACTACCTTTAAAGTCTAATACACAAGCTTGCAACATATCTTCAAGTGTCTGCATGGTGCGTTCTGCCTGACCATTTGTTTGAGGGTGGAAAGCTGTACTCAAATTCACTTGTGTCCCTAAACTCCTTTGGAAGGACTTCCAAAACATTGCAGTGAATTGAGCTCCTCGGTCAGATATAATGGAGATTAGGACTCCGTGTAGCCTGACTATCTCTTTGAGGTACAGCTTAGCATATTCTTCAGCTGTATAATTACTCCTGACTAGTAGAAGTGTGCTGACTTTGTGAGTCTATCAACTATCACCCATATGGAGTCAAACTTTTGAGATGAACGAGGTAAACCTGTAACAAAATCCATATTAATCATATCCCACTTCCAGGTTGGAAGCTCTACACACTGAATATAACCTCTCAGCTTTTGGTGTTCTACTTTCACCTGTTGGCAATTTGGATATTGAGCCACAAACTCTGCAAGGTCCTTTTTCATGCCTCCCCACCAAAACATTCCCATTAGATCATGATACATCTTAGTTGATCCTAGATGGATGGAATATTTGGAATCATGGGCTTCTTCCATTATCCTCTTTCTTAATCCATTAACATCAGGCACACAAAATCTATTACGGCAGTAAAGTACTCCATTTTTTGCAAGGTCAAAGCCTTTTGTAATACCCTGACTCACCTTTTCCTTAAGCTGTCGTAGAACAGGATCCTCGAACTGTTTTTCTTTCTCCTCCATTACTAATGAAGACGCTACTGCATTATGTACAACAACCCCTTCCTTTAGAGTTTCAAGAAGGCGAACTCCCAAATTGGCTAGCTAATGCAGATCCTTAGCCACTCTTTGCCTTACCATAACTTGATCCCCATATTCATGATTGCTTTACGACTCAGAGCATCGGCTACCACATTTTCCTTCCCCGAATGGTATAGTATATCAACATCGTAATCCTTTTTTAGCTCTAACCATCTCTGCTGTCTTAAGTTTAGGTCTTTCTTCTTCAAGATGTATTGCAGGCTCTTACGATCAGTATATATGTCAACATGAACCCCATACAAATAGTGGTGCCATATTTTCAAAGCAAATACAATCGCTGCTAGCTCAAGATCGTGAGTTGGGTAGTTTCTCTTATGTGGTCGTAGTTGTTTAGAGGCATAACCAATTACCCTACCATGCTATGTCAGTACACACCCTAAACCAACTCCTGAAGTATCACAATACACTGCATACCCCTCGGTGCCTTCTGGAAGTACTAGCACAGGTGCAAAAATTAGTTTAATTTTCAGCTCCTGGAAGCTCCTTTCACATGCATGTGCAAAAATAGAAGAAAAACCTTCAACAAACCTCCTCTAATAACCTACCAAACCTAGGAAACTCCAAATATTTGTGGGTGTCATTGGGCTTGGACAATCTTTCATAGCCTCTATCTTTTGTGAATCAACCCTTATTCCATTATCAAACACAATACGACCCAAGAATGCCACTGCTTTTATCCAAAATTCACATTTAGAAAACTTGGCATACAAGTGTCGATCACGAAGAATCTGTAACACCTATCACAAGTGATCTGCATGGTCCTCTTCTGATTTTGAATATACCAAAATGTCATCTATAAATACTATCACGAACATATCCAAGAACAGCTTAAATACCCTGTGCATCAGATCCATAAAAATGGTTGGTGCATTCGTTACCCCAAATGACATAACAAGAAATTCAAAGTGTCCATAGAATGTTCTGAAAGCAATCTTAGGTATATCTTTCTCCTTTACCCTCACTTGGTGATAACCTGACCTCAAATCAATTTTTGAAAAGAATTTGGCACCCTGTAACTGATCAAATAAATCGTCAATCCTAGGGAGGTGGTATTTATTCTTAATTGTCACCCTATTCAATTGTCGATAGTCGATACACATTCTCAACGTGCCATCCTTTTTGCGT
>JAABOM020001974.1:0-20672 GCA_011800125.2 Solanum clarkiae
GCACAGTGAAGTCATGTCTCGCACTTTAGACAGCGTGGCCCCAACGGCCTAGTCATATGCATTTCCTTTTGGCTTGTAATCACTATTCATCTTCTTAAAGGCATGTCAAATGTAGAAACCCCTTATAATATGTATAGAACACATATAGTTACAGGTCCGTTCTCCTGAGCCTTATCGGCAATAGGTGTCGGTCCGCCCTATGGGACTTTGGTACGTGACATAACCCTGATTTTAGGGCAAACGAATCACAATTTTAAATTTTCAAAAAATTTCTTATCCAGATGACCATGCCCCTGGCGCGACGTGGCCAGGGCGCTTACTAGTGTTATTTTTTCCCAATTATTTTTAGTTCGGTCTAAGACTTTTGGGTATTGGGTCTAAGTCATCCCATGTGTAAAAATACCTATACTTAGCCATATTTTACCTTTGTATAATACAAGACATTCCCTATGCTCTCTCAAACACTTAGACAAATATTTTAAGTCCCAAAACTCATCTGGATATTAAGGATTTCACTCAAGCTTCAAGTCTCCATTTCCAATCTTAATCAAGAATTCTCCAATGTCAAGGTATGTGGGTTTCAACCATTGGATCCTTTCACCCATTGTTCTCAAGCTTTCTTTTTATATAAATATCTTATTTCTATGTTAATTTACTTATGGATTTTACTTACTATGAATTTAACTATGAACTATGTTGGGGTTTTGTGAAAGTGTGACTGTTTAAGCATGTTTTTAGCTATAAATCTATGATCCATTATGGGATTTGATGAAGTTTCTTGATGTATCTTGCATAAGGGCATTCCCAAGTATTGGTGGGTGGTTTTACATTGGATTTTATTGCATGATTTCACTCTTGAGACACATGGTTTACACTAGCATTACATACCACCAAGTGTTTGATAAAATATCCGGTTATGGATTCTTCAGTTGTTGAAGGTCTAAAGCATGACTTATGATTTGAATGACTTTATAATGATTAAAGGAATGTATATATGTATCATTTTCCTCTGTGGTAGTGTGAGTTTACCAAGCCTCACTCGGGGGTTGTAGGCCCGAGTAACCATATTGAGAGGTTTGTACCTCGATTGCCTTGCTTGGGAGGTAGTAGGACCGTGCAACCGGAGTGGGGGATATGTATCTCAATAACCATATTAATAGGTTTGTACCCCGATTGCCTCATTCTAGAGGTAGTAGACCTGTGCTACCATGTTGGGGGGTATGTACCTCAATAACAATTTTGAGGGGTTTGTACCTCAATCGCCT
The DNA here is from genome assembly GCA_011800125.2 of Solanum clarkiae. NCBI lineage: Eukaryota > Viridiplantae > Streptophyta > Magnoliopsida > Solanales > Solanaceae > Solanum > Solanum clarkiae. Next base: position 1,266 of record JAABOM020001974.1, read on the forward strand.
CTCCAACGGGGTTGTAGGACTTGTATATTTTATATTGATGGTGACTTCTTAAACACATATTACGTTCTATGTAAGCATGATTTACTCTAATCATCATCCATGCATGCCATAATGCCATATGCTTATTCGTTACCTATGTTTATACATTTCGATTATGTTGCTTATCTCTTGTTGCATTGCATCCTACATTCTTAGTACATTCAAATGTACTAACACATACCAAAATGATGCTGCCATATAGGGATCGGAGCCCCGCTTGATCCTCCTCCTCCTCTATATTGTTAGTACGATCTCTCTCAAGTTAGTTAGTGAGTCCTTAACTCCAAGGATGATGCTTTTTGCTCTTATGTTATTCTAAGACTCTCTTTCCTTTATTTGTGTGCTTTTAATATGAGGGTGAGCCTGATTGTTTTTCTTGGCCCCTGCTAAGTTCTATGAGTAGAGGTATTGTTGGACAAGTTATGTAATGATGCAATGAGATTGACTCTCTCTTGACTCTTCAATATTTTATGATATGGAAGCATTCCCTTAGTCCCTTATACTTGCTTTATACTCTTGTTGTTGTTTTACTGCTTCCATGACCAAGGATGTGTAATGATATGTTAAGAGGCTTGTTTGAGGTCCCTTAGGGTTCCCCATTCATCGTGTCACTTCTAGGCCCTAGGCTTGGGTCATGACAATTTGAGACAAAAATAGAGAAACTTTATTGCTATAAAATTTTCTAATATATCAATCTAAATCTTGAGAAGATAAAGGAAGGAAGTAGAAAACAAAAGTGGGGGGAGGGAGCCTAATCTAAGCATAATTTACAGTTGATCAAATCTTGATGATTGGCCTCCAAGCTCTCTCTCTTATGCTCTAAAAAGGTTGAATCTTTATTCGTCAAGAAGTCCATGTTGTCATAAGAAGAAACCTCATTCCTAGCAATTGAAATCTTGGCTCGAACCTCTTCAATCTCTCTCTTGGCAGCATCTATAACAGACTCAAGTTCCTTTCGCTCCACTTGTAGAGTTGCTAACTTTCTTATGAGCCTCTTTAATAACTTATTTTTTAGAAGAAGCATGTTTAGTCTTCTCACCCTCCTCTGCTCTAAGTGACTCAAGACCCTCCTTGGCCTTGGAAATCAACTCTAACTTTTTATCTTCGTACACCTTATCTACAAAATTAATGCGTTCTTGATCATAGAGACGGTAAGCTCAAAAACAGAATCCACCAGATGCTTGAAGGATGAATGATCTATGAAATGCATTCACTCATCTCTTGGAGAATCTCATAAGTATCTTCTTTGTAAGATGACATTGAGTCTAGAGAAGTTCTAGAAAGTTTGCTACAAATCGCTTCCCAAAGGCCCAAGATGTAATTCTTTTTGTGAGTTGAGACAATATTTTTTCCTTCAAAAATAGACTTAGCCCTATTTGGCTTTGAAAAGAGTGGAGGAGTACTATTTGAATCAAGGGTCAACTCTTTTAAAGCTTGATCATGAGAAGTGGATATAATTCTCTGGCCTTGTTGAATAGCTAAAGTTGACCTTGCCTCAGGTTTTGATGTCGCGATAGAATCATCACTAATCTGTGGCCTCTCTTGTAGTAATTCCTTTTGTATTCTCAACAACGTTTTCCTACACAAAATAGAAGAGAAGAAAGTTATCAAATTACTTAACCATAAATTGAAAAAAAGAGATTTGTGGTCAATGGGAAAACCTCTTCACTCTGGATGACTAATGTTTTTGAAGGACCATCAATGCCTTGTTCTTCTGTGATCTTCCAACCCAACAACTTTGAACTCAGTTGATTCATGCCTTTTCCTCTTCTAACATTGATCTCCAGTGCTGCTTTTTCTTGTCTCTCGAGAGGCTTGCTTTCGAGATGTAATAATTAAGGGGTACCTCTCTACACCACTAGGAGTACGGTCTACTTGTTTCTTAGATCCCTTAGAGGACTTGAGCCTCTTACTTTAAGGTTGTAGGGCATGTGGAGTATCAACTTGTAAGAGTACCTCTCCAATATCTCGACCTTTTTCTTCTAAAAGAGTGGTGAATTTTGGCCTAGGTTTTTTCACCAAACTTTCCAAATTATCCCAAGAAACTTCCCATGGGTTCTTTCCCACCAAGAGGGATATCGATCGGTGAAAAATTTCTTCGCAGAAGTAATCACATGTGCAAAGGTCGCTCTTGACATAGTCGTATGTGAGGCACAGATTTTCTAATACCTAAGTCCCTCATCAAGAGATTCAGCACGAATATCCTTTTTGAGTTGTCTGGGAATATCTTGATAAAATCAAAATTAACAACTAAATCGTGGGGACTATATGGCTTAATGAAGAAGAAGAAGTCTCCTCTCCTTAGGTAAGATAATTAAAGCGGAGGCTCATAAAACAAGATGACTCCAAATCTAAAGCTTTGTTATCATCAAATTAATAAGTTGGGTGAGGCCTATTAAGCATGGTCGCATTCCACACAAGGTTTTCACCTTCATGGACACACTTTTATTTCTCATCTTTGTCAAAATATTTTGCAACACCCTCACCAAAATATGCCAGCATCAGCAAGAGAGAAGGTCCCCAGTAAGAGGATAATGTGTCTTAAGGTAATAAGCAAGCCAACCATAGACATAATGAATAGGGAAAGAAACTTTACTGTCATCAAGCTGTGAAGAATTCGAAATCTTGTTTAAGCCACAATAGATGATTGCTAAGACTGGGACTGTGAGACTAACCCTTCAACAACTTGCCATCAAGCTTGCCATCTTAAAAGTTTCTGGCCGGAAAAGGTTCCCTTCTTTCAAGGGAAATACAAAGGCATATAACCAACATGACGAGAAGGCTACCAAATAAGTTTCATACTTTTGGTGTTTTGCACCAAGCATAGAAAACTCCATCTCTTGAGAGCTTAACCATGTGCTCATATCTATTGATGTTTCAGTTGTTGGGTTATATGTAGATGATAGGCGTCGAGTCTTCTTCTCTTTCCTCGGGGAAGCTATCTCATACTCGATGTCTTGTTTACACCAAAATTGTATCTATTCACTAAAAGAGGTCCCTGAGCTACCACCTTTCTCCTTTCTAAGATGATGAAAGGCAACAAACAAATACTTACAAGTTTTAGGAAGAAATCTATCCCTTTTGGAATCATTACTTGTAGGCTCTATGACATTAGGTATCACTTCTTCATAAGGACACTCACTAATCATCAAACCGCCAAGAGTATAAAATCTCAAAGAGGTATAGATACTACTCCAAGAGACATGAGTAGTGTATTTGTTTGTGGATACTATGCCTCACAAAAGGCCTGCATGATATTGGAGTTTCGATCGTAGGTAAAAAGAAAAGCAAAGACAACATTTCGAAGGTTAGCATTGTCCAAATTTTGCTTATTCTTGCTAAGGATATCTTCTGTCCATTACCAATATCCTGGGATGCAATGAAATTCACCTTCGAACAGAATTTTATCTCCCCAATGTAACTCTTTTTGAATTATGCGACACTCTAAATTTGGAAAAGTGCTTGCAAGATTTGTGCCTTAAAGATTTGGCTTTTAAGATACCATACTTTGGAAGCTTTGTTAGATTGATGGTCATGTTCTAAGGTCCAATTTGCCTTATGAAGTGTGTTTCTCAATTGTGGCCACACATCAGCATAACGAACAACTAAAGGATCTTGGACCAAAAGCTTGGTTTCTATCTGTCTATCTTGTGTTCAGATTATAAGGTATCTAAGTCCAGAAGATAAGCAAGTGTAGTCCTTGAAGAAGACTATTGTTCAAGCTGCATTAAAGGAGAAGTGTTATCCTTCATTAATGATAGAACATACAAAAAAAGGACAAGTATCAAAATAAAAGAATATGACTATGCTTAAACATTCGGAACAATATAAAGCCTTGATTGGGGATCCTTATGTTTAAACATTGGAAACTTTGTAAAGCCTTGCATTAGGGATCCCTTATGTTCATTGGGAACTTTGTAAAGCCTTGAATTGGGGGTCCGTTATATTTAAACATTGGAAATATTGTAAAGCCTCGAATTGATAATCCCTTATATTTAAACATTGGAAACTTTGTAAAGCCTTGCATTGGGGGTCCCTTATGTTTAAACATTGGGAACTTTATAAAGCCCCGAATTGATGGTCCCTTATGGCTAAACATTGGGAACTTTGTAAAGCCTCGCTTTGGGGGTCCCTTATGTTTAAACATTAGAAACTTTGTAAAGCCTCGAATTTTTGGCCTCTTATGTTTAAACATTGAAAATATTGTAAAGCCTCAAATTGGTGATCTCTTATATTTAAAATTTGGGAACAGTGTAAAGCCTTGAATTATTGGTCTCTTATGTTTAAACATGTGGAGCATTGTAAAGCGTTGAATTGGTTATCCCATATGTTTAAACATTGGAAATATTGTAAAGCTTCGAGTTGGTGATCTCAGGCGGGGACATAGAACACATCCCTTCACACCTCGAGATCAAATTTTTATGTTATAGAATACGCAAAATGCAAATATTGCTCCCTTTGACCTACAAAAAAGGGGGACAGACAAAAATAAAGTGAAAAAGAAAAGAAAAAGGAAGATTCAAACTTTAACAAAGACACTTGGGTTGCACTTCAGTTTTGATTGAAAATTATGAAAAAATACCCCTATTTATAGGGGACTGTCTAGAAAGAAAAAAAGAAGAAGGAAAGAATGGGAAAAGGAAAAAATAAAGGAGAAAAAAAGAAGTGAAAAAAAAAGAAAAAGGAAAGAAAGAAGGAAAATATTTTTAAAAAAAGTGAAAAAAAGAGAAATGGTCAACTAACCATGAAACAAGAAAAAAAAAAGAAAGAGAAGAAAGAAAGGAAGAAAGAAAGAAAAGAAAAGAAATAGGGAAGAAGGAAAGAAATAAAGGTCTAATTCTTTTTTTTTTACCTCAAATAAGATAAAATTGGGAATAATTTCCTTTTCGGCATAATATAATAATAATAAAGCCATAATATTATTTCAACTTTTTTGTAATATTATAATAATTATTATTATAATATTAAATTAATACTTCAAGTCTAGTCTTCAAATGATAAAATATTTTGACTAGACTTGAAGCAGGGGGCATTTGTAATCATTTAAAATTTATTAAATGCAGATTTTAAAATGATTTGAATTATATTAAATTCATGAATATATTAGTCCAAATAAATATTATGGACTAATATAATTGGATTAATCGTTTAAGTCCAATAAATACAGATTTAACTAAAATCATGTTAATTAATTTGGTCTACAATAAAAGAATCCAAATTAATAAGCCCAACATTATTTCATTGAAGAGGCCCATCTTGGTGCCACGTATAAAATGATGTACCACGCCAAGTCAAACAAAGAAGCTAATAAGATCATGCCATATGTTAAAATGACAATCCTATTTCATTAAAGCCCAATATGCCATGCCACTTAAATTTAATTGCCTGAACGAAAGTCTTTCCAATTATAATTCCTCTATTTTACAACTATAAATAGAGATCTTCTATTCAAAGAAGAGAGAGGAATTCTAACAAAAAGCTAGAGAAAGCTCGTGGATCAAACATCGCAAATTTATCTATAAAGTTCAAGAATTCAAACATTCAAGCATTCAAGTTCAAGAATAAGCTTAAAAGCTCTTGAACGCAAGATCAAAATCAAGAACAAATTCAAGTTTCAAGAACAAGATCAAAAATAAATTCAAATCTCAAGATCGAGTTCAAAAACAAGTTTCAAATTCAAAATCAAGCTCAAGAGTCCTTGAATTTACACTTGAAAAGGGAAAATCAGAGGATTCATAGAGATTGTAACACTATATATTGAAATCAAATACTACAATTATTGCGATATTTTTGTTCTTGATTATTATTTTTCTCGATGTGAATTTTACCGTCTACAATTGTAGTTTCTTCTATGAGTTGTGACTTTTTTTGATAAGACACAATAAATTTTTGCTCATACTCCCTTCATCCAACACTAAATGACTATAATTAATGATAAGGGTAAATTTGGAATTAAGTATAAAGTTATCTCTTGATTTCATAAAGTGAACAAATATTGTTGAACATCTATTTTTGGTATAGTGGATAAGTAAAGATGGACGGACGGATTTCTACCTTTGTTAATTAATACATAAAAGGATTTTGCTCTAATGTAAATTAAAAATAAGTCCACATTTCATTATTTTGAACATGCACTTTTTATATTTTCTTATTAACTAATACGTAATTATAGTAATCAGTAAACTAATCTATATGTACATAATACAATATAGAGTCAATTGACGATGAAGATAGGCAACACACTCCAATCAATATACTATCTCATAAATTAAGATCATAAAAAATCAAATGTATTACAACTATAAATTTGAGAGCAATATAGAGCTTTGAGATTTGTGATAAAAGATAAAACAGAAAATAAGAGATGAAAGGACGGGGTTTTCAGCAAATAGAGACTGGTAAGATCAAAATTTGAATATTGTCCCTGACACCACTGTATCTAATGCAGATGCAAAGAAATAGTAACACTGATGAGCATCAAGCAGTGAAGAAGTAGGAACAGAGAAATAGAAGGAATGAAAAGTAAGGAGAAAGAGTACTAGTTAAGCTAATTACAACAAAAAATTCATGACAACAAGATGATTTTACTCATTTGCATTAGTACAATATATATAGGACTATAACCTTAGCTGATTCACATAGAGTATGCTTGCAGAGCAATTTTCATTACTAACTGCCTTTGATAGAGCTATGCCAGCTCATACAAAAATGACTAATGTGTAATTAAGTAAAATAAAATACTGCTGTAACTTTAGGGACTAAAGTGCTAACTTAACAAGTTTCTAACTAACTTGATAGTCATACTTGAATAACACTGTTGCAGCTCACAATACAATTTAATTCAACCACTTTCATTCTGCATCAATAACTCAATTGTAGATCCATCTCCATTATCCTACACCATAAAGCAAAGAAATTTATCTTCTATGATAGTTTTGATCATTATCAACAAGGGAGGGAAAGGTAAATCGTGCTTGCCAATAAAGTATGTTTGAAAAGAAATACCCAAAGGATATCAAAATAAATACAACGTAATATTAGAAATAGGAGAGGTCAAGAGATTATTAAAAAGATGATGATGGAAAAAGTTATAAATTAATAGCTTTTGGGCAAAGAGCTAGCATATAACCTTCAGGTAATTTAGTATATTTAATCTCTACTCCCCAAAAGGGTTATTGGAGAAATACATAATATATTTTGTGGAGTTAAACAACTTGAGAAAATAGAAAACACTTGGTGTTCAGGGAAAAATGTACCTACCTAAGGATGAAAGGTGCATAAGAGTTAAGTCATTTCATGAGAAATCTAGGATAGTATGAGTTTAACTTGTGGTGAAATTTCTGAACATCAAGGAGCTCATACAAAGAGATCTAGTAAGAAGGTAAAACAATAATATCATATGAATAAAGAGTGCCTCGAATGTCTAAAACATGACTCAAGTCATGTAAGAGGTCGAGTGACAGTTGAACTTGACAATGAAATGACAAGAAACTTCAAGAGTAGTTACCAGAAATGGTAAGCTATATCTATAAAATATTAGACCAAATTTAACCAATGATATAGCTTGGTGGATGGGTAATAGTTGAAATGACCCCAAAAAATGCCCAAAAAGTGTCTCGGAAGTACCCGAAATTAGAATTTCCATATATCTCAAAATCCATACATGATATCAAAAATTCGACTAATATTCTTGTTTAGGGGGAAAAATTGAGTGGGGAATAGGTCTAACCCTAATTTTAGAGTAACCGTATCAAAATCTGAAAATCGCAAAAAATGCACTTTCCAGTGAGCATTCGCGCCCCTGGCGCGACGAGCCAAGGGTGCACCATAGTGTTAAAAATATGCTTGTTTTCTATCTCAGTCCAAAGCCGTTGGATCTTAGACCTAAGTCTTTCCATGCGTGAAAATACCTATACTTAGCCATATTTCACCTTCATATCATTTAAGACATTCCCCAATACTCTCTCAAACACTTAGACTATATTTCACCTCAAAATTCAAGTATCCAAATCTCTTCCGAATCTTAAGGATTTCACTCAAGCTTTAAGTCTCCATTTCAATCTTCACCAAGAAATTCTCTAAAGTTAAGGTATATGGATTTCATTCATGGATTCCTTTCACCCATGAAGCCTAAACTTCTTTTTTACTTAAATTGCATGATTTTAAGTTGTTTTACTTATGGGTCTTACTTCTTTGAATTTGACTATGAACTATATTGAGGTTTTGTAAAATTGTGACTATTTTAGCATGTTTTGAGCTATGAATCTAAGATCTATTGTGGGATTTGATGAAGGATTTTGGTGTATTTTTCTTGAGGGTATACCAAGTATTGATGGATGATTTTACATTGGAGTTTCTTGCATGATTTTATCCCTAAATTGCATGGTTTTACTCTAGCACTATACACCTGCCAAGTGTTTGATAAAATGTCTAGTTATGGTTTCTTGAGGAATTGAAGGTCCAATGCATGTCTTATAAGTTGAATGACTTTATGATGGTGAAAAGAATGCATGTATATAATATTCTCCTATATACTGTTGGAAATTGACCATGCCCTACTTGGGGGGGGGGGGTTAAGAGCCCAGGTAACCATGTCGACGGGTTTGTACCTTGATAACCAATCAAGTGGTTTATATCTTGATAATCGGTTTGAGGGGTTTGTATCTCAATCACCAAGGGTGGTAGAGTGCGATGATCCACCAACCAATCAAGGGGTTATGTACCTTGATAACCGTGTTGAGGGGTTTGTACCTCAATCACCAGGGGTGGTAGGGTGCGACGATCCACCAATAAATCAAGGAGTTTGTACCTTGATAAACTATGAACTCATAAATGATGGTCTCCTCTTACACATATTATATTTTATGTAAGCATGATTTACTTTAAGCATCTTCCAATGCATGCCATATTGCTATATGCTACTCATTTTCTATGCTTATGCATTTCGATTATGTTGCTTATCTCTTGTTGCATTGCATCCTACATACTTAGTACATTTCAAACGTACTAACACATACTCAATGCCTATATGATGTTATCATGTAGGAACCTGAGCCCTCCATGAGCATCTTCCTCCACGTGGCTAGTACGAATTCTCTCAAGCTAGTTGGTGAGTCCTTCATTCCGGAGACAATAACTATTATCTCATGCTATATACTAAGACTATCTTTCTTTTATATATGTATTGACTACGAGAGTGATCCCGGTTGCTTGTCATGACCCCCTCTCTTATCTATGTAGTAGAGGTGTTGTTGGACACATTATGTATTGAGCCTTGACTCTCTTGTTTTGGTGCTTATGTTATGAAAGTATCCCTTTAGCCCCTTTTCCTCAGTTCTACACTTATTATGTTGTTTAATTGCTTCCACAACCAATGATGTGTAATGATATGTTAAGAGGCTTGTTTGGGGTCCCTTCAGGTTCCCCATTCGTCATGTCACGTCTAGGACCTAGGCTTGGGTCGTGACAAACTTGGTATCAGAGCACTAGGTTGTTAGGTCCTCAGTATCCAACACACTATGCTGATTAGAGCCTTGTTCATGGTTGTGTGTGCACCACAACTATGAGCAAGGGGCAATGAAACATATTAGGAAATTTTTCCCTTCTTCTTACTCTATGTCATGCTATAGAAGTTTAGGTAAGGCTTTCCCCCTTAATAATTGTTCTTTGCTATGCTAGATCATCCCTAACACAAGAGGAAGGAGAGCCTGCACTCTCGAGGAACAACCGGCTCATGGTGAGCTCCGGGATGCTCTTACTTTGCTAGCAAAAGTTATGGCTAACCAAGCCAACCAAGGGGCCCAAGCCCCTCATGCTCCTACATTGACATCATGGGTGAGGGATTTTATAAGAATGCACCCACCAGAATTCCATGGGTCTAAGGTAGATGAGGACCCTCAAGAGTTCATTGATGAGGTCTATAATATACTGGCTATCATGGGTATTAGATCGGAAAAGAAAGTAGAATTGGCGGCCTACTAACTCAAAGGGGTAGCACAAATATGGTTTAATCAATGGAAGAAGGAGAAGGGACTCAATGATATGGTGCTTTGGGAAGAGTTCAAGGTGGCTTTTCTTTATCAGTTCTTCCCTTTTGTGCTTAGGAAGGCCAAGATGGTAGAGTTTATGAATTTGAGACAAGATTCTTTGAGTGTGAGGGAGTATGCCCTCAAGTTCAATCAACTCTCTAAATATCCTTCCCCAGTTGGTTGCCGACCCAAGGTCTAGAATGAAAAGTTTGTGATGGGTGTATCCAATTTGGTGAGTGAGGAATGCAAGTCTACTATGTTGATTAGTGACATGGACTTGTCCCATTTGATGAACTATGCCAAACAAATGGAGGAGGAAAATTTGAGGAAGAGGAGTAATGAGGCCAAGAGGGCCCGTTTTGAGGGAAAGTTCTAAAATCGAAAGGGTGGCCGGTTCCATCAAGGCCAAGGGTCTTCTCATGCTTCTAATAGGGAGTTTTCCAATGATTCCCAAGGGCCAAAGTGTTGGTGGTGTGGTTCGTAATAATGTGTGTTCAAAATGTGGTAAGTCTCTTGGGGCCCCTGTTTGAAAGACACTACTGCATGCTATTGATGTGAAGAAGTAGGTCATAAAAAGATTGATTGTCCTTGTAACCACAACAAGGGTAAGGAGGTTCGTCCACAAGGTGCGAATACGGTTCCTTGGGGAGTGGTGGCCAAAAAGGTGGTGACCCAAGGAACAATCGGTTCTATGCACTCCAAGGAAGGTAAGGGGTTGAGACGATTCCCGATGTCATCACCGATATATTAAAAGTCTTTAATTTTGATGTATATGCATCGATTGATCCGGGTGCCACTCTTTCTTTTGTTACCCCCTTTGTTGCCAAAAAGTTCCATGTTGAGCCCAAATTGTTGTGTCTTATGAAGTGTCTACTCATATTGGTGCATCTATTATTGCTAGAAAGGTGTATAGTAATTATCCTGTTTGCATTTTGCATTAGATATTGCCTTGTGATCTTGTTGAGTTGGAAATGGTGGATCTTGATGTCATTCTTAGGATGATTTGGTTGCATGCATATTATGCCTCTATTGATTGTAGAACCCGTAGGATCAAATTCCAATTCCCAAATGAACCCTTTCTTGAGTGGGAGAGTCATGATGTGGTGGTCAAGGGTAGGTTCATCTCTTGCATTAAAACCTGTAAGTTGATCTCTAAGGGGTGTCTTTATTATCTTGTGAGGGTAAGAGATATGGAGACCAAAGTCCCTTCTATAGAGTCAGACACAGTTGTAAATAAGTTCCTAGATGTCATCCCAAATGACCTTTCCAGTGTTCCTCCCGAGAGGAAGATAGATTATGGTATAGATCCCCTTCCCGATACCCAAACTATTTCTATTCCCCCTCACCATATGTCACGCGCCAAGTCCCGTTAGGGCGGACTGGCACCCGTTGCCGATAAGGCCCGGGAGAACCAACCTGTATCTATGCGCTTTCTATACGTATTATAAGGGATTTCTACATTTGACATGCCTTTAAGAAATTAAACAATGATAACAAGCCAAAAGGAAATACATATGTCTAGGCCGTTGGGGCCACAATGTTTAAAGTGCGAGACATGACCACACTTTAATTTACATAGTCTACAAAGCCTCTAGATAAGAGAACGCATCTGACAAGGGTCGGGACAGGCCCAGCCTCGACTAACTGTACAATATAAACATATAAGATCTAGATGCAGACAAAGCCCTGAGCAACCTGGAGCTTGGTATCAGTAGCTAGATATCTTGTACTCCTACTAGGGAGATCTACTAGCACCTATACCTGCAACATGAAATGCAGGTCCCCCATAAGGGACGTCAGTACGAGATAATGTACTGAACATATAAGGCAGGATATACTGTATATGAAGTAACAATTCAAATGAAACTATGCACTGGTGTAGGATAAGAGAACACCTTTAGTTATACTGTGGGATCATGTACTTTATGTTCTTTATATTACTTCACCTTTACTATATAATCTGTGCACAACTGTAATATAAATGACCAACTGATCAGTGGAAAAATTGTATCGGGATCGTTCCTGGCTAGGTTATTCCTTAACCCCTCGGGCTACCACCCGTGATAGGATCGTCCCTGGCTAGGTAATTCTTCTACCCCTCGGGCTACCAACTATCAATAAACAATGTATCGGGATCATCCCTGGCTAGGTTCTTCCGTAATCCCTCGGGCTACTACCGGTGATAGGATGTCCCTGGCTAGGTGATTCTTCCACCCCTCGGGCTACCACCTATCAGTCAACAATATACTTTATCTTTCAATTACCTTTAAGATGGTTCTTTTGGTGGTCACAATATTGGAGCTTCAGGATTGTATATGTAGCATGTGACATGTAGATAATCATACAAGTCATTATGACAATGAAAAAGACTATGTTACACAAATAATGAAATGCATATGAAATGGAACAACTCGTGAACTTTATTAAGTAATAAGAACCCATGTGACTTGATATCCAAGCATGTATGCAGATTTTAAGGTGACTATGTATGGAAGCATATGAACATGTCCTAGAGTGGAGACGTGGTTAATAGTTTTGTCGAAGTTGGCAAGTGCCTTTATGTGCCAAGGAAGTATCAAGATTTCATGCCAAGTAATACGAAATCAAGTAGCCTTACTTACCTCATTGTATGACCTACTTACTACCTTGGGATAACCTTCCCTTCCTCCAAATACTTATCTACAATATAGTAGGTGATAAAACTAGCATTAGCAGCCAATAGATACATCTTGGCAGCCCAATCACATAAAAAACAACACACGGGCAGCAAGCGGGTGTTTATAAACCCGAGCATATTCTTTCAACCTTTTCACCTCTAATCATATTTTACTAATATATATTTTCATGTACACACCATGTACAACCCGTTTTAGTACTATAACAACCTTATAACAGCCCACAAAGCACAACACATAACAATTCTACACAACCTAAAAATGGACAGCATAGCGTTACCTTCCTTTGCTACATTTCGACGTCGACAATTCCAGACCTATTCCAACCCTAACTAAACTATTCCAATAATATCTACACATGAAAACAGACCTAAAATTATCATATAAAAGCACTCAAGAAGTCATGAAGGATGTGAGCCAATAACCTTCCATCCAACAGCTACAAGTTCCAATGAATATTACACTTAAGATAGCACAATAAAATGCATTGGTTAAATGAAACCAAAATCAGGGAAGCAACCTTAGGGTAATATTTATAAATCAAACCATGTTAAAAACATAGACTTCTGTTCATAATACAGCCCACAAACCATAGAGAAGTCATTAAAACAAAAGGCAAGTGTGCAGCAACTTTTTAAATACATGCTATTCCAAATTTCCAGTACAAACATACTAGCATATACTTGTTGTTTTTCATGAAGAAACCATACTAAATACACAACTATGATTACTTACCTTTGCCTTAAAGGTTCAGGTCTCCTTCAAGAGCCCTAAAAGAGTCGTTTAGCTACTTTATAAAGTTAAGAAAAGTTGAGAGAAAACTTTGGAGAGGAATCTGATTTTTGTGTGTTCAAGTTGAAAAATGACTTGTGGGAGCTGTTTATATAGACTCTTTTGGCTGACTTTCTCCTTCACTTTTGACCACATAATAGAGTATATTAAGAGGCTAGTGATGCAGCTCCTTGCCCCTTTCACTTGTGCCTAAATGGGTCTCCAAGTTGATGGGCTTGGGCTGCCTAAATAGGAACATTCGTCCGTGAATGTTAACACAATTGAATATCTTAACCAAGTTTAAACCTTTACTTACACAAACATTCGACAACATATTAAGTATTCAATCACACATACCTATTAGTATTCCGGTTCTGCATGTTGGACTTCCTCTTTAGCTTCAAATAAGTAAGGATACTTTGATTTCATCATGTCCTTGGCCTCTCATGTTATTTCTTGTGCTTGCTTGTTCCTCCAAAGTACTTTTACTGAAACTATTTATTTGTTCCTTAGCTTCTTAAATTGATGATCTAGAATAGCAATAGGTACTTCTTCATATATGAGATCTCCTATAACCTGTACATCCTCGATAGGAGTGATACGAGATGGATCACCTATGCATTTTTGAAGCATTGAGACTTGAAAAATTGGATGAACCATGGAAAGCTCTTGGGGTAGCTCTAATTCATATGCAACTTGCCCGAATCTCTTAATAATCTGATATGACCCTATGTAACGTGGGCTCAGTTTTCCTTTCTTACCAAATCTCATAACCCCTTTCATTGGAGACACCTTTAAAAATACCCAATCCCCTACTGAGAATTCCAGTCCTCTCCTTCTAGCATCCGCATATGATATGTGACGACTTTGGGCTGTTTCTAGTCGCTGCTGTATCACCTTAACTTTTTCCATGGATTGTTGTACTAGATCTGGCCCAAGAAAGGTGGTTTCACCCACTTCAAACCATCCAATTGGTGACCTACATTTCTTCCCATACAAAGCTTCGTAAGGTGCCATCTTGATACTCGCGTGGTAGTTGTTATTATAGGCAAATTCAATAAGTGGTAAATGGTCCACCCAACTACCTTTAAAGTCCAATGCACAAGCTCGCAACATATCTTCAAGTGTCTGAATGGTGCATTCTGCTTGACCGTCTGTTTGAGGGTGGAAAGCAGTACTCAAATTCACTTGTGTCCCTAAACTCCTTTGGAAGGACTTCCAAAACCTTGCAGTGAATTGAGCTACTCGGTCAGATATAATGGAGATTGGGTCTCCGTGTAGCCTGACTATCTCTTTTAGGTATGGCTTGGCATATTCTTCAACTGTATAATTATTCTTGAATGGTAAAAAGTGTGATAACTTTGTAAGTCTGTCAACTATCACCCATATGGAGTCAAACTTCTGAGATGAGCAAGGCAAGCCGGTAACAAAATTCATATTGATCATATCCCACTTCCAGGTTGGAAGCTCTATACACTGCATATAACCTCCTGGCTTTTGGTGTTCCACTTTCACCTATTGGCAATTTGGACATTGTGCTACAAATTCTGCAAGGTCCTTTTTCATGCCTCCCCACCAAAACATTCCCTTCAGGTCATAGTACATCTTAGTTGATCCTTGGTGGATGGAATATCGGGAATGATGGGCTTCTTCCATTATCCTCTTTCTTAATCCATTAACATCAGGGATACATAATCTATTTTGGTAGTAAAGTACTCTATTTTGTGCAAGATCAAAGCCCTTTATAGTACCCTGATTCACCTTCTCCTTCAGCTATCGTAGAATAGGATCCTTGGACTGTTTTTCTTTCACCTCCATTATCAATGAAGACGCTGCTGCATTACGCTCAATAACCCCTGCCTTTAGAGTTTCAAGAAGGCGAACTCCCAAACTAGCTAACTAACATAGATCCTTAGCCATTCCTTGACTTATCATAGCTGGATCACCAGTATTCATGATTGCTTTATGACTCAGGGCATCGTCTACCACATTTTCCTTCGCCGGATGGTATAGTATATCAATGTCATAATCCTTTATTAGCTCTAGCCATCTACACTGTCTTAAGTTTAGTTCTTTCTGCTTAAAAATGTACTGCAGGCTCTTATGGTCAGTATATATGTCAACGTGAACCCCATACAATTAGTGGCGCCATTTTTCAAAGCAAACACAACCGCTGCTGGCTCAGGATCATGTGTTGGATAGTTTTTCTCATGTGATCATAGTTGCCTAGATGCATAACAAATTACCCTGACATTCTGTGTTAGTATACACCCTAAGCCAACTCCTAAAGCATCACAATACACTGCATACCCCTCAGTGCCTTCTGGAAGTACTAACATAGGTGCATATATTAGCTTATTTTTCGGCTTCTGGAAGCTCCTTTCACACGCATCATTTCATTAGAACTTGGTTGCCTTATGTGTAAGCTTTGTTAGGGGTGCAGAAATAGAAGAAAAACATTCAACAGACCTCCTGTAATAGCCTGCTTAGCCTAGGAAGCTCCGAACTTCTGTGGGTGTCATCGATCTTTGCCAATCTTTCACAACCTCTATCTTTTGTGAATCAATCCTTATTCCCTTATCAGACACAATATGACCCAAGAATGCTACAGATTTTAGCCAAAATTCATATTTAGAAAACTTGACATACAACTGTCGATTACGAAGAGTCTGTAACACTTGTCGTAAGTGAACTGCGTGATCCTCTTCTGATCTTGAATATACCGAAATGTCATCTGAGTACTATCAGGAACGCATCCAAGAATGACTTAAATACCCTGTTCATCAGATCCATAAAAATAGCTGGTACATTCGTCAGCCCAAATGACATAACAAGAAATTCAAAGTGAACATAGCGTGTTCTGAAAGCTGTCTTGGGTATATATTCCTCCTTCACCCTCACTTGGTGATATCCTGATCTCAAATCAATTTTTGAAAAGTATTTGGCACCATGTAACTGATCAGATAAATTACCAATCCTGGGGAGAGGGTATTTATTATTAATTGTCACCTATTCAATTGTCGATAGTTGATGAACATTTTCAAGATGCCATCCTTTTTGCGTACAAATAACACTGGTGCACCCTAGGGGGACACACTAGGTCTTATGAAACCCTTATCTAATAAGTCCTTTAATTGCTCTTTCAATTCAGCAATTCTGCCGAGGCTATTCTATATGGAGGGATAGAAATAGGTTGAGTTCTTGGAAGTAAGTCAATACCAAAATCTATTTCTCGTTTAGGAGGTAAGCCTGGAAGTTCTTCAGGGAACACATCGACGAATTCATTCACTACTGGAACTGATTGAAGAGTTGGTGATTCTGCCTCCATATCCCTCACTCTGACTAAATGACATGTATACCCCTTGGATATCATCTTTCTGCCCTTAAAATAAGAGATAAACTTTCCCTTTGGTGCCCCAACATTGCCTTCCCATTCAATAAATGCCTCATTTGGAAAGTGGAAGTACACTCTCTTAGTTCGGCAATCCACAGTGGCATAACAAGAAGCTAACCAATCCATACCCATTATAACATCAAATTCCACCATTTCTAGCTCGATAAGGTTAGCCAATGTGTCATGGTTACAAACAGTTACTACACAATCATAATAAAACCTTCTAGCCATAATTGATTCACCGGTTGGTGTAGACACTTCAAATGATTTGTTCAATAATTTGGGTGTTCTCTTAAACTTTCCAACAACTAGTGGAGTGATGTATGATACTGTAGAATTAGGGTCAATTAATGCATATACATTATGTGAAAAGATGGATAATTTACCTGTGATCACATCAGGCGAGAGTTCCAAATTTTGCCGACTCCTCAAAGCATAAGTACGATTTTGGACCCCGCTAGAGCTAGCTGCCCCTCTAACACATCTACCATGGCCCATAGGTTCCTGTTGACCCCTACCTGATGGAGGAACTGATGATGATGATGCAAGAACTGATCCAGTAGATTGTACTATATCACCCATATGCCTCCTAGGGCAATCTCTTATTATATGCCCCGACACACCACAGCAATAACAAGCGTCTGTCCCAACACGACATATACTCGGAAAACTTCTTCCACACTATTTGCAAGGCTCCCTAGGAGTACTTGGTTGGCTTGCTGAATATCCTATTGTTCGGGCACCTTTCCCTTCACCTTGTTGACCAAACTGAGTACATCTAGACCCTTGAAGTTGCGGTGGAGCACTGGCTGCATAGTAGGAGGATGATGGACTAGGTGGTCTATTAGAAAACCGAGGCCTAAACCTACCTTGGGATGGTGTAAACTGCCCTGTAGACCTGGCCCTCTTGGCCTACCCCCTTTCCAACTCTTGTGTCCTTCTCCTTCGCCTCTGGTCCTCCAATTTCTGTGCAAAAGCCTGCATCCTCGCTATGTCCATATCTTTGTTCAAGGAGGCAATGGTACAGTCTCTGACCAGATATATATCCAATCTATCCACATATCTATGAACTCTATCTTCCATAGTAGCAACTACATTAGGAGCATACCTTGCCAGGGAATTAAATTGGAGGCTATATTCCCTCACACTCATATTCCCTTGGTGAAGATTCAGGAACTGATCTACATGGGCCTCTCAGATCTCTAATCGAAAATAATGGCCAAAAAATGCCTCTTTGAATTCTTTCTAGGTAGTTGGAGGTGAATCTATTACCTTAGATTACTTCCAAGCTTCATACCATAATATAGCCACACCATTCAGCCTATATGTCGCTAACTCGACAGCTTCTGTAACACTCACATGCATAACATCTAAAGTACGTTGAATCTGATCAATAAAGTCTTGGGAATCTTCATTAGGATCTGAACCAGTAAAGGATGGAGGGTATAAATTAAGAAAATCACATATCCTTGTGCCAGCTGCCCTATTCGTGCCACCTGTACCCATAACTGGACCTTCATGCCTTTGACCTTGACCCACAACTATATGAGTTAATAGTTGGATTGTATTTCTCAGATCATGCACCGTAGTATCAATGGGTGGTTCTGGAGGAATTTCACTACTCTCGGGTTCATCAGGAACTGGAGGATTTGGAGATGTCTGTGACAAAGACTCCTCTCAAACCTCATCTCGTTGTCTCACCTGGATGGGTATAACAATCGCCACTTCTACTCTCTTCCCTTTACCTTTGTTTTTCCTGGTTTCTACATACTTGCTGTACAAAACAATTTAGGGATTAGATATAATGCACCTATTACACTTAGCTCTACAACATGATCTAAAGAATGAAAAGCAAGCAACAACTCCTAAATACCACATGGCCTCCTGCTTATAAATACAATGCACAACATATCGATAAGCAAGATTCTACATAGACACAGCTTTGTAGACTCCCTAGGACGACCCTCTCTAATACCACTTCCGTCAGACCCATGTCTCGTTAAGGCGGAATGGCACCCGTTGCCAATAAGGCCCGGGAGAACCAACCTATATCTATGCGCTTTCTATACGTATTATAAGGGATTTCTACATTTGACATGCCTTTAAGAAATTAAACAATGATAACAAGCCAAAAGAAAAAGCATATGGCTAGGCCGTTGGGGCCACGGTGTTTAAAGTATAAGACATGACTACACTTTAATTTACATAGTCTACAAAGCCTCTAGATAAGAGAAAGCATCTGACAAGGGTCGGAACAGGCCCCACCTCGACTAACTGTACAATATAAACATATAAGCTATAGATAGAGACAGAGCCCTGGAGAAACCTGGAGGTTGTATTAGCAGCTGGATATCCTGTACTCCTACTGGGGGAGATGTACTACAACCTGTACCTGCAGCATGAAATGCAGGTCCCCAGTAAGAGACGTCAGTATGAGATAATGTACTGAATATGTAAGGCAGGATATACTGTATATGAAGTAACAACTCAAATGAAACTA
>JAABOM020001985.1:0-20670 GCA_011800125.2 Solanum clarkiae
CATTGAATTTGACTAAATTAACTTGCAAAGAGGGGAAAATAGGAGCAGATAGTGTTGGAGTAGGCTGAGGAGGAACAGATTTATTTTCTTCCATGGTGGCTGAAAAAATTAGCAATAAAAAAATAGTGACAGCGGTGGGCAGCGGCCGAAAACAGGCGGCAGGCGGCGGCCAGAGATAGGAGACGGCGGCGACCGGAGACAGGCAGCGGCGGCGGCCAGAGGCAGGCGGCGGCAGGCGGTAGGCGGCGGCGGTAGGCGGTAGGCAGCAAGCAGCGGCGGCAAGCAGCAGGCGGCGGCGACAGGCAGCAGCAGTAGGCGGCGGCCGAAGACACTATCGTCGGTGAAATATAATCACCGGAAATGGTTTAGACAATTCTTAAATATAAATCTCGATTTCTGATGCGAAAGATCCGTTTAAAGGCAATCGCAGAGCATACGTCAAAGAAAAATATTTAAGAATGTCTCATGGCTCTGATACCATATTGAATAAGGTCTTACGCCTAACTCACACCCCAAAAGCTAGCTCAAAGGGAGGAGGATTGCCTAAGCCTTATACCAATGTGGAACTTTGTGTCTCAACATACCTAAATTTTCCTTATCATTGTACATCACATATATACCATTGATTCATCATTGTGACATCATCATTTCATCATCATATAATCATCATGACACTTTTCAACTCATAAGATATGCATTGGACCTCCAATTCCTCAAGAAATCCTAGCCGGACATTTTATCAAACACTTGTCGGGTGTATAGTGCTAGTGTAAAACCATGCAATTCAAGAGTGAATCCACGCAAGAAAATCCATTGTAAAATCATCAATTAATACCTTGTAACACTCTTAAGCAATATACATCAAAAACCCTCATCAAAACTAACATTCGATCCAACATTTATAGCTCAAACCATGCAAAAACAATCATACTTTCATAAACCCCAAACCACTGTCGCTGAAATTCATAATAATCAAGACCCATAAGTAAATCAACATTTAAATCATGCAATTTAAGTAAAAAGGAGGATTATGCACCATGGGTGGAAGGACCCAATGGTTCTACACCACATACCTTAGCTTTTGGAGAAACCTTGAAGAAGATTGGAGATGGAGATTTGAAGCTTGGTTGAAATCCTTAAGATCCGGAATGAGTTTTGAAACTTGAATT
The DNA here is from genome assembly GCA_011800125.2 of Solanum clarkiae. Classification (NCBI taxonomy): domain Eukaryota; kingdom Viridiplantae; phylum Streptophyta; class Magnoliopsida; order Solanales; family Solanaceae; genus Solanum; species Solanum clarkiae. Next base: position 1,170 of record JAABOM020001985.1, read on the forward strand.
TGGGTGTGAAAATCTAGCTAAGTGTTTTGAGTGAGTATTTGGAAATGTTTAGGATGATGTAAGGGTGAGATAAGACAAAGTATAGGTAAAAACACATTTGGGAACACTTGGTCCCAAGACCCAAAAACCTAGGATCGAGATAGAAATCACTGGCAACAAAACACATAGGTACGCGATGTGGACCTGTCGTGGAGGCCAAATTCATACATATCCATGAAATTTGCACGTCTCAGTGTTGTCGCAGATCATCACTAGAAATTGAAATTCTGGAAATTCGAAATTGTGATTCGATGGCTCTAAAATCGGGGTTGGACCCTTTTCCCCAAAAACTGTGATTCGATGGATCTAAAATCGGGGTTGGACCCTTTTCCCCAAATTTTGACCCCCCTGAAGAAGAATATAAAGTCAAATTTTCAAAATAACAAACGTATTTTGATATATATGGAATTTAATATTCTAGGCATTTTGAGGAACATTTCCTGGCACTTTTTATGGTCATTTTAGAAACGACTCCAAAAAACTTCCAAAATATATGCCTCAGAAGTGCCCAAATTCGTAATTTCCATGTACCTCAAAATTTGTGCATGTTATTAACAATCTGATTTCATATTCATGATCGGGGGAAAAATTAAGTGGGGAGTGGGTCTAAACCTAACTTTATAGCAACCGTATCAAAATTTTGTTTTCCAAAAAATGCATTTTCTAGAGACGATCTACACCCCTGTTTCGACGCGGCCAGGGCGCAGATTAGTATTTTTGCTAGTTTTGTATTTTGATCCAAGCTCTTTCGGTCTGAGGCCTAAGCCTCCCTATGCGTACAAACACCTATACATAGTCATTTTTCAAACTGATGTCATTCAAGAAATTCCCCAAAATCCCATCAAACACACAGCCAAATATTTCACTCAAAATCAAGGGTCCCAAACTCTTTCCAAATCTTAAGGAATTTAGTCAAGCTTCAAGTTCTCAACCAAATCTTCATCAAGGAATTCTCCAAAGTTGAGATATATGGGTTTCAACCATTATGCCCTTTCACCCATGGGCCCAACCTTCTTTTTTACATAAATTGTATGTTTATAAGTTGATTTACTTATGGGTCTCACTTATTATAAATTTGAGTATGAACTATGTTGGGGTTTCATAAAAGTGTGACTATTTAAGCATGTTTTGAGCTATTAAGCTATGATCTATTTTTAGATTTGATGAAGGGTTTCAATGTATATTACATGAGGGTATTACAAGTGTTGGTGGGTTGATTTACTTCAAGTTTTCTTGCATGATTTCAATCTTGAATTGCATGGTTTTATACTAGCATTTCACATCTGCCAAGTGTTTGATAAAATGTCCAGTTATGAGTTCTTGAGCTATTGAAGGTCTAATGCATAGCTTATGACCTGAGTGACTTTATGATGATGAAGTAGAAGTGTATACGAGTGGTTTTATTGAGAAGTATCTATGTCGTTGTGATTTGTCTATACCTAGTTGAGGAGGGGTAAATTGCCTCAACCATTTCAATGGGTGATGGTATGCCCATTAACCAATTGACAGGTTGATTCCTCCATCACTTTCGATGGGGGGGTGGTTATGCCCATCAACCAATTAGGGGGGTTGATTCCTTAATCACTTTCAAACGAGGGGCGGTCATGCCCATTAACCAATAGAGTGGTTGATACCTCAATCACCGTGGATTGTATGGTGTGATAACCATCAACCAATTGAGGGGTTGATTCCTTAATCACTTCCAAGGGGTGGTCTACCTTCGATTCCAAGTACTACGTTTTCTTAGTCTATGATTATGGTCTCTTCCTACACATGTAAAACATTAAATATAGGCATTTTTTACTTCAAGCATCATTCATACATGTCATATTGTTACTATGCTTATCCATTGCCTATACTTATGCTTTTTGATTATGTGGCTTATTTTTTGTTGCATTGCATCCTACATACTTAGTACATTCAAATGTACTAACATATACTCTATGCCTACATGATGTTACCATGCTGGAATAGAAGCTCCACTTGATCATCTTCCTCTGCCACATGGCTAGTACTATCCTTGAAGTAAGTTTGGTGAATCCTCAACTCCGAGGATGATATCTTTTAATCTTATGTTATGTGAATACTCTTTTCTTTTATAGTACTCTTTTTTCTTTAAGGTGAACTTGAAAAGTTGGTTTGGCCCCACTCAATTCTAAGTTTAGAGGTATTGTTGGACAAGTTATATAATGATGCTTTGAGCTCCACTCACTTGACTCTTGTATGTTTTTAAACTTTGAAAGACTCCCTTATCCCCTTCATCCTTATTTTATATTATCTTGTTGTTGTTTACTTACTTTCGTGATCATGAAAGTGTAATGATATGCTAAGAGGCTTGTTTGGGGTCCCTTCGGGTTCCCATTTGTCGTATCACGTCAAGGACCTAGGTCCGATTTGTGACAAAGATGGTATCATAGAAATAGGTTGTTAATTGTCCTTAACATCTAAAATACTACAATGATTAGAGTCTTACTCATGGTTGTATTATGAACCATGACTATAGTAAGAGGCTGTGAGACGTTTTAACAAATGTTTCCCTTCTTCTTAACCTATGTCGTACATATGAATTTTGGTAAGGTTTTCCCTCTAATGAATATTCTTTCCCATTTATAGATCATACCTAACACAAAAGAAAGTGGAGCCCGTGCACTGAGAAATAACCGGCTCCACCCACTCCTCAAGCTCTTCAAGATTAGCGAGCGGCTCATGAGGAATTCCAGGATGCTATCACTATGCTTGCCTATGCCATGACTAATTGAATAAATCAAGGGGGCCAATCCCCTTAAGTTCTTACACTGGCTTCAAGGGTGAGAGACTTCACTTGAATGAACCCATCGGAGTTCCCTGGGTCTAATATAGATGAGGACCCTCAAGAATTTATTGTTAAGTTATACAAGGTGTTGTCTATCATGGGTGTTATCTTAGAGGATAAGCAGGAGTTGGCAGCTTACTAACTCAAGCGGTTGGCTCAAATATGGTATGTTCAATGCAAAGTGAAGAAGGGGAAAAATAATCTGATTCGATGGTAGGAGTTTAAGGAGATATTCCTCAACTGTTTGTTCCCTCTTGAGCTTAGGGAGGATGAAATGATAGAACTCATGAATTTGAAGCAAGGATCTATGAGTCTGAGGGAGTATGCCTTCAAGTTCAACCAACACTACAAATATGCTACACACTTAGTTGCTGGCCCAAGGTCTAAAATGAACAAATTTATGATAGGGTGTCTGTATTTGTTAATAAGGAGTGTCATACTACTAAGTTGACTAGTGATATAGATTTATCCCACCCAATGACTTATGCAAAAGAATTGGAGGGGCAAAAGTTGAGAAAGAGGAGAAATGTGAGGCTAAGAGGGCCCGTTTTGAGGGTATGTTCCAAAGTCCCAAGGGTTGCTAGTTTCATGCAGGCCAAGGGTCTTCTCATACTCATAGTAGAAGGTTTATCAATGACAACCGAATTGCCCAAGGTGATGATGGTGTGGCGCCTAATTCTATGTGTCCAAAATGTGGTAAGGGTCATGGTGGCCCATGTTTGAAGGACATCAATGCCTATTTTCGTTGTGGTGAAGTAGGGCATAAGGTGATGGATTTCCCTCGTAATTGGAACAGTGGTAGGGATGTTCGTTACAAGGTATGAATATGGTTCCTACAGGAAGAGGTGGTCAACAAGGTGGTGCCCCAAGGCATAATCAATTTTATGCACTCCAAGAGATATAAGGGGTTGATGAAGTGCCCGATGTCATCAATGGTATATTAAAAGTCTTTGATTTTGATGTGTATGAATTGAGTAACCCAAGTACCACTCTTTCTTTTGTTACTCCCGTTGTTGCCAAAAAGTTTAATGCTAAACCCGAATTGTTGTGTGAACCATATGAGATGTCCATTCCAGTTGGTGCATCTACTGTTTCTAGGAGAGTCTATAAAAATTGTCCCATTTCTATTTTGCATAAAATATTGCCCTGTGATTTTGTTGAGTTTGATATAGTGGATTTGATGTGATTCTTGGGACGGATTGGTTGCATGCATAATATGCTTCTATTAATTGTAGAATCCATAAGGTCAAATTCCAATTATCAAATGAACCCATTTTCGAGTGGGAGACTCATGATGTGGTGGACAAGGATAGGTTCATGTCGTGCATTAAAGCCCATAACTTGATTTCTAAGGGGTGTCTCTTTCGTCTATTGATGGTTAGGGATGTTGAGTCCAAGGTCCTTCCTATAGAGTCAGTTTAGGTGGTTAATGAGTTTTTTGATGTCTTCCATTATGATCTTCTCAGTGTTCCTCCCGAAAGGGAAATAAACTTTGGTATTGGCCTCTTTCCCGATACTCAACCCATTTCTATTCCCTCTTACCGTATGGCCCCAACAGAGTTAAAGGAGTTGAAGGAGAAATTGAGGGACTTGTTGAAGGGTTTTATTAGGCCTAACCAATCAACTTGGTGTGCACCGGTGTTATTTGTGAAGAAGAAAGATTGTTCATTTAGAATATGTACTTACTATTGGCAACTTAATAGGGTTACCATAAAGAATAAGTACCCTCTTCCAAGGATTGATGATCTATTTCACCAACTTCAAGGCGCTAGTCACTTCTCTAAGATTGATCTTCGGTCCGAGTATCACCAAGTTAAAGTGAGGGAGAGTGACATTCCCAAGACGACCTCTCAGACTAGATATGGGCATTATGAATTTGTGGTTATGTATTTTGGGTTGACCAATGCATCGACTATCTTGATGGATCTTATGAATTGGGACTTTAAACCCTACCTTGATTTGTTTGTATTGTCTCTATTGATGATATTTTGATCTATTCCCATAGTGAGGAGGAGTATGTGAGTAATTCAAAGGTGGTACTACAAAATTGAGGGAAGAGAAATTGTATGCTAAGTATGAGAAATGTAAGTTTATGTTGCAAGAGTTTGCCTTTCTAGGTCATACGGTGTTGGGGGATGGTATTAAGGTAGATCTTAAAAAGACAGAATTAATTAGAAATTGGCCTATACCTTTGACACCATCGGATATTGGAAGCTTCTTATGCTTAGCAGGTTATTACCAGAGGTTTGTGAATGGGTTCTCTTCTATTGCTTCTCCTATGACTAAGTTGACTCAAAAGAAGGCTAAATTTCTGTGGATCGATGAATGTGAAAAGAGCTTCCAAACTTTGAATGATAAGCTTGTCTCTAGTCCTATTTTGTCACTACCAAGAAGGGTTAGAAAGGTTTTTTGTGTATTGTGATGCCTCAAAAATTGGTTTGGAATATGTTTTGATGCAAAATGGTAAGGTGATAGCCTATGCTTTTGGACAATTCAAGGTGCATGAAAAGTGTTATCTTACTCATGATCTTGAATTGGCCGCCATTGTTTTTGCTTTGAAAATTGGGCATCATTATTTTTATAGGGTGCATGTTGATATATTTACCAATCATAAGAGTCTCCAATACGTGTTCACTCAAGAAGATCTTAACTTGATACAAAGAAGGTGTTTAGACCTCCTTAAGGATTATGATTTGAGTATGCATTATCATCCCGGTAAGGTAATGTTGTGGTCTATGCTTAGAGTAGGGTATCTATGGATAGCCTAGCTCATATTGGCGGTGAAGAAAAAGAGGTGGCTACGAAGGTCTATCGGTTGGCTAGATTGGGGTTTAGATTGGAAGAGGTTGACAATGGTGGTGTAGTGGTGGTTGATGGTTCTTCATTGGTTGAGGAGGTGAAGGCGAAGAAAGATCTTGACCTGCTACAGTTGAAGGTTTTGGTGGGAGATAGTAAGGTTGAGGTTTTCTACCAAGGGGGAGATAGTGCCCTTAGGTACCAAGGTAGGTTATGTGTGCTTGGTATTGATGGCTTTAGAGAGAAGATTCTTAATGAGGCTCATAATTCTTCCTATTCTATTTATGCCAGTTCTACCAAGATGTATAATGATTTTAGGGATTTGTTTTGGTGGGGAAGTATGAAGAAAGACGTTGCCAAATTTGTATCTGGTTCTCATAGTTTCAAACAAGTGAAAGCCAAACATCAAAGGTCCAGTGGCCGAGCCTAAAACATAGAGATTCTAACATGGAAGTGGGAGGAAGTTAACATAGATATTGCGGTTGGGTTGCCTAAGACTAAAAAGATTTTTGATACTATTTGGGTTGTCGTTTATAGAATGACAAAGCCGACTCATTTTCTAGGTTAAGACTACTTATGGAACAAAAGGTTATGCTAGATTGTACATCTATGAGTTGGCTAGATTCATGCGGTGCCCTTTTTCTATCATATCGGATCATGGTGCTCAATTCACTTCACTCCTTTGGAGGTCCTTCCAAAGATGTCTTGGTACCAAGGTTAAGCTTACTACGACATTTCACCCTCAAATGGATAGCCAAGCCAAAAAAACTATCAAAACTCTTGAGCATATGCTCAGAGCTTGTTTATTGGAGTTTAGGGGTAGTTGGGATGATAATCTTCCATTGATTGAGTGAAATGACCCCAAAAAGTTCTCGAAAATGTGCCTCAGAAGTGCTCGAAATCGTAATTTCCATATATCTCAAAATTCTTGCGTGATATCAAAAATTCGACTTCATATTCTTGTTCAGGGTCTCAAAATTGAGTGGAAATGGGTCTAACCCTGGGTTAAGAACAATTGTATCCATATTTAATAATCATAAAATTTGATTTCCGAAGATCTTTTCGCGCCCATGATGTGATGCCCCGAGGGCATGCCACAATACATTTTGTTGGTAGTTTTTCATGTCCAGTCCAAGGCTTTTGTGTCTTGGGCCTATGTGCTCCCATGCATAAAAATACCTACACTTAGCCATATTTCACGCTCAATAATTCAAAACATTCCCCAATACTCATTCAAAACATTCCCCATACTCATTCAAACACTTAGCCAATATTTCATCTCCTAAATTCAAGTGTCAAAACTCATCCGGATCTCAAGGTTCTCATTCAAGCTTTAACCCTCCATCTCTAATTTTTATCAAGTTAATCTCCAAAGCTAAAGTATGTGGGTTTCTTTCATGGGTTCCTTTCACCCATGATGCCCAAGCTTCCTTTTTTTAAAAATGGCATGATTTAAAGTTGATGTACTCATGGGTCTTATTTAATATGAAATTCACTGCACACTATGCTGGAGTTTATGAAATGGTAATTGTTTTACTATGTTTTGGGCTATGAATCTAAAATTTATTGTGAGATTTGATGAAGGGTTCTATGTATATTTCTTGAGGGTGGTACCAAGTATCTATTGATTAGTTTACATTGGATTTTCCAGCATGATAACACTCTTGAATTGTATTATTTTACACTAGCATTACACACCCGCCAAGTGTTTGATAAAATGTCTGCTTATGTTACTTGTGGACTTAAAGGCCCAATTAATGTCTTATGAGTTGAATGACTATATAATGATGAAATGATGATGAAATGAATATATGTATATGGTATTATCTATATAGTGTTGTGAGTTGACCAAGCCTAGCTTGGGGGTTGTATGCCTGGCTAACCACATCAAGGCGTTGGTACCTTGGTTGCCTAGTACTAGGTGTAGTAGGCTTGTATAACCAAATTGAGGTGTTGGTACCTCGTTAACCATATCGTGGGGTTTGTACCTTTGTCCCTAGCTCAGGGGGTTGTAGGCCCTGGGTAACCATATTGAGGGGTTTGTACCTCATTTGCCTCTCCAAGGAGGTGGTAGGCCTTTGATATTATATATTAATGGTCACTTGCTACACATGTATTATGTTCCATATAAGCCTAATTCTACTGCAAGTATCAATCATACTTTCCATAATGCTATATGTCTATTAATTATCTATGTTATGTATTTTGATTTAGTACATATCACTTGTTACATTGCATCCTACATACTTAGTATATTCAAACGTACTAATGCATAATTTATGCCTACATGATGTCACCACGTAGGAACCGAAGCCCCGATTGAGCATCTTCATCCATGTTGCTAGTACACTTCCACTTAAGCTTGTTGGTGAGTCCTTTATTTTGGGGACGATGCTTATGATCTCTTACTATTTTCTAGTAACTACCTTTCTTTTATATAAATGTTGACTATGATTGTGAGCCCAGTTGCTTGTCTTGTCCCCCGCTCTTATATATGTATTAGAGGCGTAATATTATGAGCATTGACATTATCTTGGCTCTGGTTGTTATGATATTAATGATGTCCCTTAGCCTCGGTTATCCCTGTTTCTACTCTTTTGTTGCTATTTTATTGCTTCCACAGCTAAGGATGTGTAATGATATTCTAGGAGACTTTCTTGGGGTCCCTTCTGGTTCCCCTTGCACCGTGTCACGTCTAGGCCCTAGCCTTGAGTCGTGACCTTGAGTTTGCTTATAACAATAGTAATCATGCAAGCATTGGTATGGCTCCTTTTCAGGCCCTTTATGGTAGATGTTGTCGATCACTGGTTGGGTAGTTTAAAGTAGGCAATGTGTCTTTGTTAGGTTTTGATTTGGTGATGGAGGCCTTACAGAAAGTGAGGTTGATTAAGGAAAGGTTAAAAATAGCGCAAAGTCGTCAAAAGTCCTATGCCAATGTGAGGAGAAGGGACCTTGAATTTAAGATTGGTGATTGGGTCTATTTGAAGGTTTTCACCCAAGAAAGGTGCAATTTATTTTGGTAAAAAGGGTAAGTTGAGTCCAAGAATTGTGGGTCCTTATAAGGTGTTGAGGTAAATTGGTAAGTTGGCCTATAAGTTTTAGTTTCCTATTGAAATGGACTTGGTTCATCCAGTCTTCTATGTGTCGATGTTGAGAAGTCTGCAAGTCACCCAAATGTTATTGTGCCATTAGATGTTGTGGATGTTGTTGAAGATAACTTCACGTATGAAGAGATTCTGGTAGAAATTTTTGATAGGCAAGTGAAGAGGTTCAGGAACAAGGGTGTAGTTTCCGTTAAGGTCCTTTGGAGGAATCAACAAATCGAAAGTGATACATGGGAAGCCGAGAGGGACATGCGAAAGTTATATCCTTATCTCTTCAAATCTACTCAATCTTGAGTTACTAATTCTGAGTCCCCAAAATGATTTCAAGTCTTAAGTTTCATCCAACATGTCATTTACATACATTCATGTTTAAATTGACAAATTAATGGTGATTTTGGCACTTATGTTGAGTTTTTTGAAATGATGTTTAAGTGCATTGTTGTATTCTTCTGTGGGCTGAAATTATCTTGTTTACTTCTCTTATATACGTTTCTTTGACATTAAAGAATGAATGTTTCCAAGGGGAAGATATTGAGACGACCACAAAAAGTCCCCGAAAATGTGCCTCGGAAGTGCCCAAATTCGTAATTTCCATATATCTCAAAATCTGTGCGAGATATCTAAAGTCCGACTTCATATTCGTGATTCGATGGGGGGAAAAATAGGGTGGGAAATGGGTCTAACCCCGACTTTAGAGAAACCATATCATAATTTTTTTTTTTCAAAAAATGCAATTACCAGAGACGATCTGCACCCCTGGCGCGACGCATCCATGGCGTAGATAAGTGTTGATTTTTTCCAATTATGTATTTCGACAAAAGGCCTTTAGGTCTTTTGCCTAAGCCTCTTTATGCATAAAAACACCTATCTTAGTCATTTTACAACCCCACATAATTCAAGACATTCCCCAAAACCCTCTCAAACACTTAGCCAAATATTTCATTCAAAATCAAGGGTCCCAAAATCATTCCGAATCTTAAGGAATTCACTCAAGCTTCAAGTTCTCAATCAAATCTTCATCAAGGAATTCTCCAAAGTTGAGGTATGTGGGTCTCAACCATTGGGTACTTTCGCCCATGTTTCCCAACCTTCGTTTTTACATAAATTGTATGTTTTTAAGTTTATTTACTTGTGGGTCTTATTTACTATGAATTCGACTATGAACTATGTTTAGGTTTCAAAAAAGTGTGACTGATTAAGAATGTTTTGAGCTATGAAGCTATGATCTATTTTGAGACTTGATGGAGAGTGGATTGATTTACTTCAAGTTTTCTTGCATGATATCACTCTTGAATTGCATGGTTTTATACAAGAATTGCACACACCCCAAGTATTTGATAAAATGTCCGGTTATGGGTTCTTGACATATTGAAGGTCTAATGCATAACCTATGAGTTAAGTCACTTTATGATTATTAAAGGGAAGTTATATGAGTTGTTTGCTTGAGAAATATCTATGGTGTTGTGAGTTGAATACCTAGTTGAGGAGGGGTAAATTGCGGCAACCATTTCGATGGAGGATGGTATGCCCATTAACCAATTGAGGGGTTGATTCCTCAATCACTTTCGGTGGGGGTTGTCATGCCCATCTATCTATTGGGGGGTTGATTCCTCAATTACATTCGATGGGGGGTGATCATGCCCATAAACCAATTTAAAGTTTGATACCTCTGTCACCATAGATGGTAGGGTGTGACAACCATCAACCAATTGAGGGGTTGATTACTCTATCACTTCCAAGGGGTGGTCTACCTTGGATTCCAAGTACTAAGTTTGCTTGGTCTATGACCAAGGTTTTGTCTTCCTACACATGTAAAACATTATATATAGGCATGTTATACTTCAAGCATCATTCATACAGGACATATTGTTACTATGCTTATCCATTGCCTATGCTTATGTATTTTGATTATGTTACTTATCTCTTGTTGCATTGCATCCTACATACTTAGTACATTCAAATGTACTAACCCATACTCTATGACTACATGATGTTACCATGTAGGAACTGTTGCAACACTTGATCATCTTCTTCCTCCACGTGGCTTGTACTATCCTTGAAAAAAGTTTGGTGAGTCCTCAATGATGATGTTCATGTTCTAATAAGAAAGCAGTCGCTGTGAGCAATTAACCGAACTAAAGTTTAGGATCAAATCCACATGGAATACAAGGTTTGACTATGAGAATTCACTATCAATCATTTAAAATATATATAACTAAAATCTCTAAATGGGGGGGTTGTGATATAAGAACAAATTAAAATAAACAGTACACTACGATACGGGAAAACACTCAATTTTAGGGACAACTTGGGAATTGTGTTCTCCATTATTCATTGACTCGATTAACCTAGATAACATAACTACAATTAGAGATTCGCATGCAGGACGGTAACTTAGGTTCTTCCATCCCTCTTGTGAAGGTGAACATCCAATTTCCCCATCGCGATTGGTCATCAACCATGGCATGCCAACTATCTATTACCTATTGTCCTAGTCAACCTCCCATTGGTCAAGTTTTATTGATTAGACGAGAACACATCAAGTGAATCCTATCATCTATTTCTCTTTTCCCATTCATCACTACCTTAGTCAGGATCGTGATAGTAGACGGGGTTTGGTGCTGGCCACCACAAAACAACAATCATAACAAGGAGAAATGATAATACATGCAAAACCACAATCATACAAATGGACTAACCTAGGTCACCTCAAGTCGAATACCAATGGTTCCCATAACTCAAAGTTGTGGGTACTTAGCCACTCATGGCTAAGGCAAAACCAACAAAAATGCAATTATAAGACATGATTGAGAATTTTACCAAAGTAATGAAGATTGAAGACACCACAACTTGCAAACCACAAACTTGATAGATAAATAATGAGCAGAAAGCAAGATTTGGAATCCCTGAAATTGGGTTTTCCAAGAGAAAATGATAAACTAAACTAAAACCTAAAAGTTTCCTTGAGAGTATATTCAAGGATGATGTTCTCTTCTAAATTTTGAATCTCTCTAAATAAACCCTAACTTAATTTATTTACAGTGTTTACAAAACAACCCTAAAAATTACACAAAAAAGACAGTTGGCAGTTGGTGCACCTCACCCTACGAGCCATAATTGCGGTCTCGTATCAGGTTCTTGGAATCTTTGACTCAACTGATACAACCCACTGGTACGAGTTGTAGCTTGGGCTATGACTCGTATGCTCCTCTCATAGTCTAGGCCTTCACTTGTTGATCCAAAGTTTGGGCTCTCTAATTCATGCTACAGTTACACCTATACAAGTCGTAATGAGACTTACTACTCGTAGGATAGCCTCGTAAGGTTGACCTTCACTTAGCAGATTTCTAATTTTTGGTCTATGTTTGTTGCTACAATAGCACCCTACAGCTCATAGCTTGGGCTACGACTCGTTGGTGAACTCGTATATCCTATGCTTCAACAAAATCTAAATTTTTTCTCCAAAATCATGCCAACATAACTTTTTTGCAAGAACAACACAAAAACACATAAAAACCATAAAAAGTCGCATTAAGAACTCAAAAAATCACTTCTTTTAGGCTTCAAATGTGCTATATTTTGACAGCACATCAACATCATCAATTTAGAATTGTTGCTTTTCCTTAAGCGACGAATCAATCTACGTAGACAATGAGAAATACATATCAGTTATACCAATGGCATATACTTCATTCAATAAAATCCAGGTACCCAATTATCATTGTCAAAACCAGATTGTAAAGCTCCCAAGAATAATAAAATCATGATGACGAATAAGGCAATCCAACTACGATAAGCTAAGGAGCATCAACCATCCAAAATCACTAGTATAGCCATATGTTAATAAAGTAGTGCAAATTGCCTCACATAAAAGAAGTCACTCTTACTTACACAAAAAGCATTTAGAACTCAGGGACTAAGGAAACATTCTCACTTTCACAAATGAAATTCATGTAAAATGACCAATACCATAGATTTGCCTCTGTACTCATCTTCCGGCCTAGTGACAAAGTGGATTCGGATTACTTTAGGACTTATGAGCTTGTAACATAGGTTCAGGGGGTGTTGGAATGCCATTTTAGGAAAGTAATGATTTAAAACTATCTTTGAACCATGTTTACCAACACGTTTTCTTTCATAACCTAACCCTGTTCATTAAATCCACCCTTATTCTCCTGTTTCAAACTTTTCTTGAGTGCTTTCTTTCTATTATTAGTTGTGCCTTATTTCTGAACTCAACTCTTGCTACCTTTTGTCAACTCAAGGAACATTTATTTTCTTTTTCTCCACTTGGCTCATGATTTTTTATTTCTTTCTTTATTTTCGAACTTGACACACAATTGTTATTACTTTACAACAATAAGGGCCACCCTCAACTTAGCCTTTTATCTTGAGGTGAAGTAAACAATTTCTATTCCCCAAACCAGGGCCATAACTTGTAGCCACCCTTAATATAGGTGTTTAGTCTCAATTAAGGTTTACATATTCAAGGACAGACCAGGGCCAATGTCACGGTATTTCATCAAAGAAGGTTAAGCTAGTAAGGTGTCAATAAAAAAAGGAGTACATGAGAGTCTCAGTAATTTGGAACAAGGGATTCACTTACTTGTTTGGTAGGTCATTTAGGTTAACTATGGGTTCACTCAAAGAACAAAGGCCTAAGATCTTTTCCAAATCAACCATATTACCAAACCAATCTTGGAGTACTAAGGCAAGTTCAGAGTCCATACAAGATGTATGAATACAGCAAAATAAGCTCACAACACATATGGAATTGCACCCATAATCAAGTATATACTCACAGGTCATACTTCAAGCCTTAACTTACCTTTACATTATCAGAACAAACATCACTAGATCATCAAAATGCATAATGCATCAATAATCACAATCGTGCAAATTTTGAGGGTACCTTATTTTTTCAAATCATTCAAAAAGCATTTAAAGACTATGTATATGCCAATAGATAACACTACTATGAATTTGCACATTATCTACACTACCTAATCATTCTGGTTTAATAGAAAGTTAAGCATCCACAAGGAAAAAGAATCACGACAAGAAAACCTTGGCATAAAAAATAAGGGAATTTATAGACTCGAGGCTACTCAGACTTCACCTTAATGCATAATTTTCCACACCCCACCAAAATAGAATACTTTGCCCTCAAAGTAGAGACAAGAACAAAAAACTAAACACAATAACATAGAGATATATATACACACACATTAAAGACAAAAAACTAACATCCCAAATATAAGTAAAAACAACATCCAATATAAAAATATTTAAACACATCCAAAAACCAACATAATAAAAAGATTGTCTAACAAACGAACAAATTATCCATAATGACAAAATAAGAACTGGGCTAAAAGGAGTCAAACATCATGGTGCATCAAGCACCCATATCTGGCTGGTCAGCAAGGTCCTAAATCACGACCTCCTTATCAGCAATTTGGGTCGCAGCTGTGCGTGAACTACCCTCTCCATGTAGAGGCTGTTTCTCCCTATCTCTATGTACGGCCGCCAACAGGATCGACTCTTGAACCACCTCCTCTAGTATGGACTCTTCCACTAAGGTTGTTGGGTCATCAGGTCTAGGTCTCTTTTGGCTAATCTCAAGGTCATCATGCTCGAGGGTCCTCTTCCCATGGGTATATAGGCGGTCGGATAACCAATCAAATACCTCATCACCTGTTATTACCACGTCTTGGACTGCAACAGGGGCTACTAAGATCTGCAATAAGTTTTCCTTAAATATGCCCAACTCCTATGTCATTGCACTCTTGTCAGCAGGTCGAGCACCCTTAAGCCTTCGCTGGACTTTCGCCTCAAATGCATCGACTCGGGCATCCACCGCTATAACCCTCTCATCAACCAATATGCGGGTGAATGCCTTCATCCTCTTCTTTGAGTCCAGTATGGTCTGGTTGACCCAACGTCTAACCTATGCTGCTAAAGCCTGTCGCCTGGACTCTACCGTAGCCACCTTGCGCAATAGTTCTTGAATAGCAACAATAGATATAATAGAATTAACCTGTAATGTAGATGCTGCTAGTGTTGGCATACTAGATAATAGTGTGGAATCGATCTCAATAGCTGGCGTGGGCTCTGTATCAACTGGAGTAGTGCTTGTAGCAACTGGAGGTGAACCTTGATTCTGAGGCTCTACCGGGAATGTCTCCGGAATAGGAGGTGGAACACCTCTTTGTAGAGCTATTGGGTTCTCGTTAGCCTTGATTAGACTAGGGTCCATTATACACAAAACCTCTACATGAGGGTCCAAGTAGAGAGAGACCCGCACACCAGTGTCCTTGCATAATCTATGTATCAAGATGGGGAATGCCAAGGCATGTTGGGTATGGACTGCCGACTCGAGAATCTATTCTACCATAACGTGAGATAAGTAAATTTCATACCCTGCTAGGATGCTAGCCAACAACACGACCCTCTCCAATGTGATTACGTTATCTTTGAATATGGGTCTAATGCGCCAACGAATAATGGACGACCAAAACTTTGCCCTAAATGAGAGGTGGGCATTTAGAATATATTCAGTGTGGCTTGTAATTCCCTTTGGCTCAACACCTTCCTCACAAATTTGACTCACTATCCACCTAAGGATCTATGTTCTCAGCCTGACTTTCTTCTGCTTAATAGCCTTTTTCATAACTGCAATCCTATGATCATACTCCGCAGTGGAGTGTGGCACTCCGTAATTTGGTCCAAATGGTTCCTCCAAATGGTTTCTTCTGAGATATTAACAACCTCACCTCTAACCAGGGCTTCACTCAATCATGGTTGCTCAATGAGATTTTTATTCCTCGAAATATTGCTACATAAAGTAGCATAGTAGGAGGCATAGAATTCTCGAACTAGGTAGGGGGAGTACTTTCCCAACACTTTTGATAGTCATCCTAGTCCATGGCACTCAATTTCAGCTTCCATCCCTGGTACACTGCTTAGCATTGAGTCTTTTAACCTTGGCACCTCGTGTAACGTCCGTACCAGCCTCCCTTGACTTTTTAGTTCCAGTCCCTTTTCATAAATCTCTATCATGCCTGGGACATACCATCTTGTGCTTTAGAGGACTGTAGAGGTGGCGATGTAAGTTTAATAGGCAGGTTGTTGTGGAGCAGTTTCCAATAGATGAACTTGAATACCTCGAGAGACCCAGACCCAGAATGTGAGGCATCATCATCTGATACTTCATCGTGACTCGCCTCTTTGTACTGGAGGGTCTATCCACTTCCATCGGAACCCTTGTAGTTTGTGATCTCACCACGAGCACATTAGCTTCAAGATCTGGGTGCACATTTATCTCTTTAGTAAATTGTTCATCATCCGACATCTCATCTTTCAGCTGTGTCTTAGAGTGAAGGCAGCACCCCTTCAACCTCTTGGAGGCATCATATCTAAAAAGTCAGCACGTACCAACGCATAAGTCCCATGATGTTTTGTTCCACAAATGACTAAAAGATAAAACAATCAAACAAGAAATAATACAAATACCAAAGTGAAAAACAACTTAACAAGGTACAGGATTGCAGATATGAGGTTAAGGTACAACTCATAGGGTGACCTACAAGCCATAATGTATCCTCATAGTACCAAGTTATTTGAGAGAAATATATTCTAGAATCAGCTACGAGACACAGGTAAGACTCGTAGAGTAACCTAGGAGTTGTAGTCTAGGCTCGTACCTCATTCTAGAAACATTTTAAAAATTCAGATCTGGGCTACAAGCAACTACTGTGAGTTGTAACAAGTGCTACAAATCGTAGGTGAGCCTTGTACGGAAAATGTTAAGGCACCATAGATGACAGTTGCTTTCTACCAAGGGAAACTATGACTTATAGGACGACTTACGAGTTATAGTGGGTCCTTATGGCAGAAAACAAGCACCCTGGGTGCCTCTAACCTTTCCACAACGACAAAAAATTAACTAGGAAGCATCAAAAATCAATAACACATAAATAACCCAGTAATAACAAAACACTACACTCTACCAATCATCTAAAAATGAAACACGTATTCTCCATCTCATTCAAAATATTTCCAGTATGAACTAATTTTGGACATCACCCAATTTCAACAATAGTCTAGCACAACTAGAGACATGCAAAGGTTTAGTCAAGTTCATACAATAGTCATTCCTAACAACAGAATAATGCCACCCCAACATTTACGACTTTCAACCCCAATATAGTTTAACCAGAAAATTACCCATCAATCACGTAATAGACACATACAACCATAACACCATATTTCATAATCAAAAAGCAAGGGTACAATTAAAGAATTGACTCACTACAGGGATGTAGACAATTCAAAATCACACTGCTCCCTTCACTTGTTGGGAGATTCTAATAGAATTATGATTTAGGGATGAATGAAATAGTGCAAAATAATTTTTTGGTGGTTATAGAGGATGAAAAACAATTTCAGGGAGGGAAATGAGGAGCCAAAAGATGTTAGTCTTTTAATATTCCAAACTGGGTTACTTTTAAAATTCTGCAATCTAGGGTTTAGGAGACCCTAACTACGAGTCGTAGGGCATCCTATGACTCATAAATCCCAATTCGTTGCAGACCCAACAATTTGGAAAATGTTGATGTCATACTTTGGCGCTACAGACTCCACTTAAGACTCGTAGAGAACTCTACGAATCATAAGGTTGGCTCATAGCATGTGTGTCAACTTGCCATGGTCACTGATTGTCTCTACAAGGCATGAATACGAGTTGTAACAATGACTACTACTCGTAGGCCTGCTTGTAGAGGCCGCTCCAAGCAAAAGTCTCTCTACTCCTCATTCTGTGATTTGTTCCTGCAACCAATTACTCAAGATACACAAAAATGCAAAATAATGCAGCTTGTTCTAAGTCTAAGAATTCTAACAAAATATTAGACTACCATCCTACAAGATAAACAAAGGAAAACATTATAAAATAGTCCAAAACACAAAAGATACTTGGGTTGCCTCCCAAGAAGCGCCTTGTTTAACGTCGTGGCTCAACTTTGCCATCCTAGATACTCAGACTTATCCAAATGTCTTATCGCTGCATCTTCGACAACTCCTTTACTCATCCTGCACCGGCTCCAGCTATTCAAAAATCTGCTCCATCCTGTTTCAAAGCTTTTATATTGCTATGGTTTGTTGTTCCATTTTGTAGTTACCCTTGATAACGTCAAACTTTATCTCATGAACAACATCATCTTGCTCGTTGACCCCAAGTTGTAGGTTCTTAGCTACTCATGGCTAAGGGAGGACCAACAAAAATGCAATTATAAGACATGTTTAAGAATTTTACCCAAAGCAATGAAGATTGAAGACACCACAAGTTCCAAACCACAAGATTCATAGATTGATAATAAGCACAAAGAAAATTTGAAATATCCAAAATTGGGTTTTCCAAGAGAAAATGATAAACTAAACTAAAACCCTAAGAGTTACCTTGAGAGTATATTCAAGGATGATGTTCTCTTCTGAATTTCAAATCTCTCTAAATAAAACCCTAACTTAAAGTATTATATTGTTTACAAAATATCCCTAAAAATTACATAGAAAAGACAGCTGGAAGCTGCTACACCTCATAGGTACGACTTCTATGGTGACTTACGAGTTATAATCAAGGTCTCACATTAGGTTCTTAGCATCTTACACTCAATTTCTATGACCCACTGATATGAGTTGTAGCTTAGGCTACGACTCGTATGCTCCTCTAGTAGTCTAGGCCATCAGTTAATCCAAAGTTTGGGCTCTATGATTCCATCTACGAGTACACCTATATGAGTCATAATGAGAGTTACGACTTGTAGGATGGCCTCTAAGGGTTTACCTCCACTTAGCAGATTTCTGATTTTTTGTCTATGTTTCTTGCTACGATAGCACCCTATGACTCGTAGCTTGGGCTATGACTCGTAAGTGAACTCGTATGTCCTATCCTTCAGAAAAATTTGTATTTTTTCTCCAAAATCATGCCAACCTAATTTTTCTACAAGAATAACACAAAAACACATAAAAACCATACAAATCCGCATTAAAAACTCACAAAATCCCTTGTTTTAGGCATCAAATGTCCTGTATTTTGACAGTACATCACTCAACTCCGAGGACAATATCATTTGATCTTATGTTATGCAATGACTCTTTCCTTTTATTATACGCTTTTGACTATAAGGGTGAGCTCAGAAATTTGTCTTATCCCCCGCTCAATCTAACCCTTATAATACACAACACTTTGTACACCTCATCGATGAATTTTTGAGGGTCCTCAACCACCATAGACCCATGGAACTTCGGTGGGTCCATTCTTGTAAAATCCCTCACGCTAAAGACTAGAGCAGGAGCATGATGGGCTTGGCCACTTGGTTGATTTGATTAGTCATGGCATGGGCCAGCATGGTGATAGCATCTCGAAACTATTCATAGGCCATTCCCCCATCTTGAGGGGCTTGAGGAGCGCGAGGGGATGTTGGCTCCTCAGGAGTACAACTCTTCTTTTTCTTAGAATAGACATGATTTAGAATAGCAAAGAACATTCATTAGAGGAAAAAAACTTACCTTAACTTCTATAGCACGAAATAGACCATGAAGAAGGGAAACATGTCCTAAAATGCCTCATAATGTCTTGCTCATAGTTGTGGTCCACTTCAGGCACTTGAACATGCTTGGATTACATCTCGACAAATAGAAGCAGGCCGACGGGCAATGACACGAAATGCACGTCGTGGTGGAAAAATAT
>JAABOM020001996.1:0-20666 GCA_011800125.2 Solanum clarkiae
ATATCTGACCGAGGAGCTCAATTCACTGCAAAGTTTTGGAAGTCCTTCCAAAGGAGTTTAGGGACATAAGTGAATTTAAGCACAACATTCAACCCTCAAACAGACAGTCAAGCACAACACACCATTTAGACACTTGAAGATATGTAGTGAGCTTGTGCATTGGACTTTAAAGGTAGTTGGTGGACCATTTACCACTTATTAAATTTGCCTATAATAATAGATACCATGTGAGTATCAAGATGGCATCCTACGAAGCTTTGTATGGGAGGAAATGCAGGTCGCCAATTGGATGGTTTGAACTGGGTGAAACCACCTTGTTTGGGCCAGATCTAGTACAATAAGCCATGGAAAAAGTTAAGGTAATATAGTAGCGGCTAGAAACAGTACAAAGTCATCACAAATCATATGCGGATGCTAGAAGGAGAGGACTAGAATTCTCAGTAGGGGATTGGGTATGTTTAAAGGTGTATCCAATGAAGGGATTATGAGATTTGGTCAGAAAGGAAAATTGACCGCACGTTACATATGGCCATATCATATTATTAAGAGGTTCGGGAAGGTTGCATATGAACTAGAGCTACCCCAAGAGCTTTCAATGGTTCATCCAGTTTTTCATGTCTCAATGCTTTGAAAATGCATAGGTGTCCCATACCGTATCACTCCTATTGAAGACGTGTAGGTTACAGAAGATCTCACATATGAAGAGGTACCTATTGCTATTCTAGATCGTCAAGTTAAGAAGCTAGAAACAAAGAAATAGCTTCAGTAAAAGTATTTTAGAAGAACCATCAAGCAGAAGAAATAACATAGGAGTCCGAGGACGTGATGAAAGAAAAATAACCTTACTTATTTGAAGCTAAAGAGGAAGTCCAATATGTAGAATTGGGACATTAATAGGTACGTGTGATTGAATACTTAATGTGTTGTCAAAAGTTTGTGTAAGCAAAGGTTTAACTTAGTTAAGCTATCCAATTGTGCTGAAATTCGAGGATGAATATTCCTATGGGTGGAGGATGTAACACCCCACATCTTATAATACTAGTACTATAAAATGAAACATGATATGGTTTGGTCAAATTAGCACCCATTTTTAAAAGTTCTCGAATATCATGTTATAAGGTGATATGTGCGTCTAACGCTTAGGAGGGTCGAGTGTATAGGGCTAATTGCGGCCTTGCAACCTAACATATTTTGTGTCAAATTGAGGACATCATTTCCCTAAAAAAGTGAGAGAATTGAGGTGCTTGTAGGACTTAGTAAGCTAGCAAGTGAGTCACCTACTTGCTTAGCTTAAATTGCTAGCTAAACGGAGACAAGGCCCTATATTGAATTTGTCCAAGTCCGACTATGAATAAAGTATGAGTTAAGGGTGTAACTTTAGCCCTAT
This sequence comes from Solanum clarkiae, assembly GCA_011800125.2. NCBI lineage: Eukaryota > Viridiplantae > Streptophyta > Magnoliopsida > Solanales > Solanaceae > Solanum > Solanum clarkiae. The sequence continues at coordinate 1,388 of JAABOM020001996.1, forward strand.
TTTACAATCATAAATGGACTTTATTTTCATCCCAAGATGAATAATAAAAGGGCCCAAGTACACCACAACCCACTTGACTAATTGGGCCCAAAACTAGGTAAGGAGAAAAGGGGGAAATGGGCAGCCAAGGCCCAACAAATTTGAACCCAATAAGACCCAAGTGAAAGAGGCAAGGAGCTGCATCACCATCCTGGTAAAGTAAGGCTAAAAATTCATTAGTAGTTCGGCCAAATTTCCCCTTTAAAAATGGTTTAAAACAGCTCTCACAAGTCATTTTCAACTTGAACAAAAAAATTGGATTGTTCTCCAAGTTTTCTCTCAACCCTTTCTTGACTTTGTAAAGAATCCAAAGGAATCTTTTAGGGTTCTTAAGGAGGAACTAAACCTTGAAGGTAAAGGTAAGTGATTATAGTTGTTTTTTTAGTAAGGTTTCTTCATGAAAAACAAGAGACTATGTTTGTTAGGTATATGCTGAAAATTTTGGACGGCATGTGTTCCAAGATTGTTATACATTTTTCTTGTTAATTTGGAAGTGTTTACCATTTTGGTTGGATTGATTATGAATGGAGGCTACTGTTATTAAAGAGTATTGGTTCTTAAATGATGTATAAAGGCTGCTGCACCACTTTTACAGTCCGCAAAAGTGAGTTCTTATAGGATATCACAATTGTGTTCTTAATACGAACTTGTGGGCTGCTGGATGGGTGGCTATTGCCTCACATCCTTAATGACTACTTTGGTACTGTTCTTAGACTATTTTAAGGCTGTTTTTATTTATAGATATGTTGTGTACAGTTTGGGTAAAGTTGAAATAGGTTTGGAATTATCGACGTCAAAATGTGGCAAAGGGACGTATCGTTATGCCGCCTATTTGTATGCTGTATAGAATTGTTATGTGTTGTGCTTTGTGGGCGGTTGTAAGACTTTTATGGCGCTAGAACAGGCTTATCATGATATGTATTAGAAAATACAATTAGGGGCGATAAGATTGAGAGAATACTCTCGGGTTTATAAAGACCCGCTTGCTGCCCGTATGTTATTTTCTTTATGAGATTGGGCTTCCAAAATGTATCTATTGGCTGCTACGCTAGTTTTATTACATACTATGTTGTAGATAAGTATTTGGAGGAATGAAAGGTTATCTTGAGGCAATAGTGAGGTCGTACAGTGAGGTATATAAAGTTACTTGATTTCGTATTATTTGGTATGAAACACAGATCCCTCCTTGGCATATAAAGGCACTTACCAACTCCGACACAACTATTAACCATGTCTCAACTCTTTCACATTTTCATATGCTCCCATACATAGTCACCTTTGAATCTGCATACATAGTTGGATACCAACATACATGAATTCATTCTACTAAATAATGTTAATGTGTTGTTCTACCTCCTATGCATTTCATTATTTGTGTAACTTACTCCTTTCATTGTGGTGTTGCCTTTTGTGATTATTTACATGTCATATGTTGTATCTACAGTCCTACAGCTCCAATATTACGACCACCATAATAATCATCTCAAAGGTAATTGAAAGATAAAGTAAAGTATATTGCTGATTGATGGGTGGTAACCCAAGGGGATGGAAGAATCACCTAGCCAGGGTCGATCCTATCATGGGGGATAGCCCAAGGGGTTAAAGGAAAAGCCTAGCCAGGGCCGATCCCGATATAGATTTACCATGGTAATTTGTATTATATATTGTGCACAAATTATAGAGTAAAGGTAAAGTAACAAAAAGAACATAAAGTACATGATCCCATAGTATAATTAAAGGTGGTCTCTTATCCTACACTAGTGCATAGTTCCATTTGAGTTGTTGCTTCATATATAGTATTTCCTGCCTTACATTTTCAGTACATTATCTCATGCTAATGTCCCTTACGAGAGACCTGCATTTCATACTGCAGGTATAGGTGCTAGTAGATCTTCCCAGTAGGAGTACAGGATACCCAGTTGTTATTACCAAGCTCCAGGTTGCTTCGGAGCTTTGTGTGTGTGTCTAGAGCTTATATTTTTGTATTGTACAGTTAGTCGAGGCGGGGCCTGTCCCGACCCTTATCAGATACTTTTTTTAATCTAGAGGCTTTATAGACTATGTAAATTAAAGTGTGGTCATGTTCGTACTTTAGACAATGTGGCCCCAACGGCGTAGTCATATGCATTTCCTTTTGGCTTGCTATTACTGTTACTTTCTTAAAAGCATGTTTTATGTAGCAATTTCTTATAATATGTATAGAAAGCGCATAGATACAGGTTGGTTCTCCTGAGCCTTATCGGCAACGGGTGCCAGTATGCCTTAACGGGACTTTGGACGTAACAAAATATTAAGTTAGCTACTTCAATTTATCTTTGAAGTTTAGTTAAGTTGACTTTGTAAATTGATATAGTGAAAAGTAAAAGCGAATAGGGAGAGTATTAGTTAGCTTCTGGCAAATAATAAGAAATGCTAAGCTTGCTTGGACATATTTTAGAAAGAAAATTTTGAGCTAATTTAAAATAAAATGTGTTTGAATAGTTGATCTTTTGCTCCTAAAAATGCTTTTAAGGATTACTATATAAATATATTTTTGGCATCAAATTACATGATATGGTCATTACTAAAGTTCGTATCTTGATTATTAAATTAGTCTTAAAAATGATGTATCGATATTTTTTTTTTTAATTTGAAGAGAATATCAAATTTAATGATTGGAAGAGCAAATAATATTTAACTATCAAGAAATTAATAATTTGATAATGTATTCATCGAGATATTATAAGTTATTAATTATTTTATTTTTATGTAGGATATTTTCTTCATATCAAATATGATAAACTATTTAACAAAGAAAATTTGAAGGAAAAAAATTAATATTCAAATTTGAAGAATAATAAATTTCAAAACAAAGAAAAATGAGGAGTTAAAAAATAAAGAAGAACAACAAAAGATGTCAAAAGAAAAAGGAAGAAGAAAAAATTTAAAAATATATAAAGAGAAAAATAACCTGAAAAAGAAAAACAACTATATTGGTTATTTTGTGAGGGTAAAATTCAAAGTTTTCTTTTTACGACATGATATTTAGAATTCAATATCAATTTTTTTAATTAATTTAATTTAGAATTTAATACTTAGGTAATTATTAGTATTATATATAAAAAATAAAGTTGCTTTCATGATTCTTTTATTTTTTTGGAATTAAAAATTAATTTTTTCATAAATACTTTCAATATTAACATAAAAATGAATAGAACCATTTCTACTTATTGAAGACAATAATAAAATGAATCATATTTTATCGACAAAGCTAACTATGAATAAATTATACTTAAGTTGATCAAAGATTTGTATATATTATCATATGCAAAGCTTTTGATGCAAATATGTTATGCTCCGGGAGGGTACCTAAGACGTGGCTGACACCCAGAAACTATTGCTAGTCCCCAAGCGAATCACTTGACCCCATCACAATCATTCATTCAATAAACTCTGTTAATCAGCGGAAGACAAAGGAAAAGTAAACGGGAACATCTTCATCCAGTCTCAAAATAATAATAATATAATAGATGGCTAGTAGGAAGAACTAGCTCACAATCTTAACAAACAACAATCGACTCTAGTGTATGAAGCATTTATCACTATTTGGTGGATCCAATGACAGACCCATGACTACCTCAATCAATATTAAGCTAAGCAAAGTCTAATTCCAAAGCAAGATGAAAATAAAAATAATTAATACTCCGAAGTAGGGGAGGCTCACCAATCAGCTAGTCGTCTTTGGATCCTCAACGATGCACATGTTGATGATCTCTAATCCCTATATCTGCATCATAAAACAATGCTGTGCCGAATGATGTCAGTATGTGGAATGTATGGTATGTAAAATAGCAGAATGAAACCGAAACAAGTAGAATAAAATGAAACAACAATCAACATCAAGGATAAGAACAAATCAACACGTCAAGTGTCTATCTGAAGCAAGAATAAAGAGTAGACAAATGACCCATCTAAACCATCAAACCTCCTCAATTAGATCAGACTCATCTCAGAGGGACTCATCTCAACTCATCTCATCTCATCTCGACTCAGAGTACTCAAGGTGGGAACTTTCTGAAAGTTTCTCTTATCCGAAAACAATCACTTATGAGCTAGTGATTGTACAATAATCTCGTTGATGTCGCCACAACCATTTCGTACTTGCCAGGTAGGGAACGAATCGAAACCATATGGACAAGTCCAAATGGAGAAAACGATATATAAGTCCTCTGTTGATTTCAGGGACTTCTAATCAGAGGGAACCTCAATATAATATGATACGATGGTCCTAATCCTCACCTACACTCCACTACATGGTGTGACGAGTGTGAGTTGGAATAACTCTTACTCTTTCAATACTCGATACTCCTCCCAAGACTCAATGCTCATAAAACAATCCATCTAATCAAACTATCTCAATCAAATCATCTCAATGAGCCTCGTGGAGGCACTATCTCTCAATTAGTCTCATAGAGACTCTAATCATCTCATTGGTGTTCACACTCCAATAGTAAAGCGGCCACAGTCAGCAAAAAACCTAACCAAAGGTTAGGATCGAATCCACAAGGAATATGGGACTTGACCAAATTGATCCACAAACAATCATTTCGAGCATTGATCACTTTATTCTCTAAAATAGGGGGGTTGTGATTCAAAATGAAGAAAAAAATAAACACTACGCTATTTATGCAAGAAGACAATCAAAATGAGGGAAAACTTAGGAATTGTATTCCCTATGATTTGTTGACTCAATTACCCTAAACAACATAACTCTAATTAGGAATCCACATGCAGGACGGTAACTTAGATTCTTCCAGTCCTCTTGTGAAGGTGAAAGTCGAATTTCACTGTGGCGCTTGGTCAGCTACCATAGTGTGCCAACTAATCATTACCCATTTGTCCCTGTCATCCTCCCTTTAGTCAGGTTTGGTTGATTAGACGAGAACACATCAATCGAATCCCATCATTTACTTTGCTTTTCCTATTTGTCACTACCTTGGTCGGTATCACGATAGTAGGCGAGGTTTGGTGATGGTGACCATCAAAAAATATTCAAAGTGAAGGGAAATAAATAATACATACAAACCCCATCAAAGAAATTCACAAAGTCTAGGTTATTTCAAGTCAACTACTCATGGTTCCCACAACCCCAAGTTGTGGGTTCTTAGCTACTCATGGCTAAGGAGACATCAACAACAATGAAAATGAAAGACAGTTGAAAGATTACCCAAAACAATGAAGAACAAAGACACCTTGAAATTGGAAACCACAAGTTTGGATTAACGGAGAATGAATACAATGTGATTTTCCAATCCCCCAAAGTGGGTCTTCAAATTAAAAATGAAAATCTACACTAAACCCTAGAAAATGTTCTTAGAATATTCAAAGTGTGGAATCTGAAAATTTTTTCAGGGTCCCTGCTAAAACCCTAATCTTTAACTATTTATACTATTTACAAAAATACCCTAAAAATTAAATAGAAAATACAGCTGACAGCAATTACGTCTCGCAAATACGACTCGTACGGAGACCTACGAGTCATAATTAGGGTTTTGTAGTCAACTTTTGGCATTTTGGACTTGACTTCTATGACCTGCTGTTACGAGTCGTTGTTTGGGCTACGACTCGTATACTCCTCTTGTAGTCTAGGCCTTTAGTTCTTTTTTGGCTCACTGTGTCTTACTATGATCCCTACCCACACGAGTCGTAATGAGACCTACGACTCATAAGGTGGCCTTGTATAGCTGGCCTTCACATTGCAACTTCTAAATTTTGGTCATTGTTCCTTGCTATGAGGGAACCTTACGACTCGTAGCTTAGGTTATGACTCATAGGGTGGCTCGTATATCCTGTACTTCAGCAAAATCTACAATTTTCTCCCAAAATCATGCCAACCTATATTTTCTGCACAACCAACATAAAATCCCTAAAAACCATAAAAATTCACATTTAGAACTTGAAAAATCCCTTGTTTTAGGCATCAAATGTGTTGTATTTTGAAAGCACATCAACACCCTCAACTTAGGACTGTTGCTTTCCCTCAAGCGACTACTCGATCTAAATAGACAATGAGAAACATATAGAAACTATCTTAATGGCATATACATCCCTTAACTCCAATTTGGGTACCCAACTCTCATTTTCGAAACCTGATTGAAAAGTTACCAAGAAAACTAAAACATAATGATGTATCTGATAATCTAACTATGACAAGTGAAGGAGCATCATCAATCCACAGTAATTGAACAAGTCACATGTCAATCATGAAATGCAAATGCCCTCACAGAAAAGAAGTCCCTATATTACACTCAAAAAGCAATCAAAGTTCAGGACTGTGCAAGTATTCTCACTCTCACAAATGAAATTCATTCTTGATAACTGGCACCATCGACTTGGCCCTATATTCGAACTCCGTACTGTCGATTAGTTCCACTAGGATCACTTTAGGATTTAATGGGCTTATAACGTAGGCTCATGTGGCTTTGGTATAGCATTATAGGCAAGTAGCGTCTAAAAGCTATCCTTGAACCAGGTTTTTCAACACTATTACCTGCATAACTCAACCGTTCTCATTATATCCTCCCCCATCCTCCTTTTCAAGCTTTTTCGGGTTCTTTCTTTTCCTTTTTCAGCCGTGCCTCATTTTCAAACTCATTTTGCTATTCTTTTCAATCCAAGGCAATTTTCTTTTCTTTTTCTCTCACCAGGCACATGATTCTTTTCTTCTTTCTTTATTTCCCAACTAACCACCTCATTTTCATTACTTTACCATAACAAAGGCTACCCTCAACTTAGGCTTTTAGCCTGAGGTGAAGTACACAATATCCATTCCCTAAACTAGGGCCACTTTTGGTAGCCACCCTCAACTTGGGATTTTTGTCTCAATCAAGGTTCATATATTCAAAGATAGACCAGGGCCAATATCAAGGTATTTCACAAAACAAGGTTAGACTAACTAGGTGTCAAGAAAGAATATGTACATGTAAAGCTCAAGCATTTGTAACAAAGGATTAACTACTTCATTTGGTCGGTCATTTAGGCAAACGTGGACTCACTTAAAAGAAAAATGGCCTAAGATACTCTCGTAATCAACCATATCTCCAGTCCAATCTTAGAGTAACAAGGCAAGTTCTGAGTCAGTACACAGTGCAAGAATATGACAAAATAGGCTCACACACACATGACATCACACACAAAATCAACATGGACTCTTAGGTCATGCCTCAAGATTCAACTTGCCTTCTCTTTATCTGAACAAACATTGCCCAAATAATCATATGCAAGATTGCACTGGCAACCAAGAATCTCAAAAATTTTAAGGGTACCCAATTTTCAAAACATACATAAAACCAATCAAGATTATGCACATGCAAAAAGATAATAATCACTATATATCTACAAATTATCCACACTACCTAAACATGCCAGTTCAACAAAAATTAAAAAATCCACAAGGAAAAAGAAACACAGCAAGAAAACCTTGGGATAAAAAATAGGAGAAGTTATGGACTCAAGACTAATCAGACTTCATCCTAATCTATAACTTCCCACACCCCACCAAAAGAAAATACTTTTTCCTCAAAGTAAACCAACAACAAAACATTTAAAAGTATCCAAAAACCAACATAAAAATATTGTCTAAAACAAAGAAAAAAGTATCGATAAGTATCAGTAAGGACAGGGGTCAAAAGTATCAAACATAAGGTGCTCAAACACCGACATCTATTTGGTCCTAGTGGTCCTGGGGTCCGATCTCTTCCTCGGTGGTCTGGGATGCAGCTGTGCTTGAGCTCTCGACTCCCTATACTATCTACTGCTCCCAATCTCTTCGTATAGCCATCATAGCTCATGACTCTTATACCACTGCATCAGTAATTTGCTCCTCCAGTGTTGCAACCTCATTATCAGTCGTAGGCCTCTTCTGGCTCGCCGGTGGGTCATCACTCTCAAGGGGCCTCTTCCAGTGGGCATGTGGGTGGTCATCAAATATATCAAACATATCATCACCAGTCGGTGTCTCCTCCGGGACTGCTATAATTGTTGTTAGCATCTTCAACAAGTTGGCCTTGAACTTGGACAAATCCTCTATCACTGCAAAAATGTAAGCAGGCCATGTATCCTTGAGTCTCTTCTAGAACCTATCCTCGAAGGCATTTACTCTAGCATCCACTACTTTAACTCTATGATCTATCATCTCACGAGCGTATGCCTTGGACCTCTCCTCTGAGTCATGGACTGTCTGACGGACCCATGGTTTGAGATGGCTCATCAACCTGCTCAGCTGAAGCTCTTTCTTCACTAACCTGTGCACCAATTCCTAAAAAGCAAAAGAAGATATAAGAGGAAAGTCTACAGAGTCAACCTGAGTATCGGGAGGTATTAGTGCAAGAATATCGGAGGATGACATCACCTCTGTATCAATAGCTTAAGGTAGCTCTGATGTAACTAGAGTAGAACTGGTGGTGGATGGAGTCGGCTCCTGAGTTTGTGGCTCTAGAGAGAACGAATCAGGCATAGGAGGAGGAGAAGCTCATTGCAGGGCCACTGGGTTTTCATCAACCCTAATCAGGCTGGGACCCATGGTGTCTAGGGCCTCTACATGTGAGTCATGGTGGGGATCAACATGAACACCTTCCTCATTGCACAAGCGATGAATGAAGATAGGGAACAGTAGTAAAGTGTTAGACTTGGCAAAGGACTCATGTATCTGCTACCCCATGACTCGAGCCCAATCAATCTCATAGTCAGATAGAATGCTGGCTAATAGTACAACTCTCTCCAAGGTGATCACATTATTCGTAAAAGTAGGCCTGATATGCTAACAGATAATAGACCACTAAAATTTTGCCCGGAATGAGAGGTGGGACTTTGCGATGGGATCAGCGTGGTCTGTAACCCACGTAGACTCAAGACACTCCTCACAAATCTGACCAGCTATCCACTAGAGAAGCTTAGATTTTACCTCAACATCCTTTTCATTCACCGCCTTCCTTATCTTTGCAATCCGACTATCATACTCAGCGGTAGAATGAGGTATTCTGTAGTTTGTCCCAAACTGAACCCTTCTAATCATCTCCTCTGAGATGTCCACTATCTGACCCCTACTAAGACCTCTTGTAACCTCAACTTCTCTATAGGTTTCTTCCCTTTAGGAAGATCTCGAAGAATGGTAGGCTGCATAGAACTACCGGACTAGATAAGGGGTGTACTTGCCCAACCACTGTGAAATCCACCATAGCCTATGTCTATCGATCTCAGCATCTAAAGTTGCAACCCTATCCAATCCGGAGTCATTCATCCTTGACTCTTCATGGAACTTCCTAACAGGCTTTCCCTATTTTTTGGCTCCAATACATTATCTTAAATAGCTTTCATTCCAGGGATGCCCACCTTGGATTGGCTAGAGGCTGTGACTCGAATTCTTCATGCTCAGCAGGTGATGCCTCCTCTAACTCTATCTCTATGCGAGTAAGAGTAATCTACGGTGAATTTCTACCGAATCCATTACCATTGCCCTCCTCCTCAGACTGGGAAGGACTATCTACTTCTATTAGGGCCTATATAGTACGGGCTTGAGTCTGAGGCCTATTTTCCTCGGGGTCTATTCGGACTCTGTGGACTTCCATGGATCCCTTAGATTGCTCAGTCTTGGAGGGCTCATCAACTAAATTCCTCCTGGAGGCATGGATCACTTATTTATCTTTTAGAGGCATCGTACCTGAAAATTAATACCCCATACCACAAAGTGGGCACCATATTCATACATAGTCCCATTACAAATGAAGAAGGACAAACAAGACGAAACAAGAAACAAAAAAAAACTAAGAAAATAAAACATAGAAAAAGGGTCACTGAACTAGCTGCAGATTTGCAGGTACGAGGCACACGTACGACTCGTAGGAGAACCTACGAGTCATATAATAGTCTCATAGTGCTAAGGTGCCTGAAAAATAACATTCTGATCACAAATATAAGGCTTAGGTACGACTTGTAGGATGACCTAGAAGTCGTAACTTGGGCTCGTAGTAAGTAACAAAATACCATTTAAAACAAGGTAGGTCCTACGAGTCCCCCACTACGACTCGTAGTGAGCACTACGATTCGTAGGTGGGTCTCGTATGGTATATCTTAAGGACCCATAGGCTCCTGATGCTCCCTATGAGGAGCCTCTACAACTCGTAGGACAACTTATGAGCTGTAAGGAGCCCTAGTAGAAGAAAAACAACAGGCACCAGTGGTGCCTTCAATAATACCACAAGAACCACAAATCATTAAACCCAATCTAACAGTATTGAAGCAAGATTTTATGCACAGAATAAGCATACAGGCATTCCTATTACCCACAAATAATCTATTCCTAAACTCACAATAGTCAACATCAAGACACAATCAAGGGGATTCAAAGGGATCCAACCCAAGTGTATACTAAGGATATTCCAAATAATCAATCTCAACCCAAACACAAGCCAACCACCCAATTCCAACCCCACCATGAATTCCACAGTCAACCATTCATTGCATAATCATTATATAACATGGGTTGTCATGGTAAAATTCCCATCATTACACAGTCCAACAAGAGTGCTTTAACAATTTTAGAACAACAACAGGGAATATTAATCGGCAACACTAGTTCTCACATTTAGACAAACATTTTGTAACGACCCCAAAATTTTTGTCTTACTTTGGTTGGAATAGTTGGAAGAGTTGTAAAGAGGATCTTTTAAAGGGAAGCTTACAAATTAATCATTTCGAGGAGTTTGGATAGGAATTTGAAATTTTCGCAGAAGGAAAGTTTGCTCTGATTGATAAAAGAAGTCCAACGACAAAAATTTCACTTTTTATAGTAGTGGGCCCAACCACTACTGAAGGACACCCATCCTTCAGTGAAGGACGAGCGTCCTTCATAAGCTTTTTTGGCCTTTAAATTGGTGATGAATTCTGTCAATTTTCAGTATCTTCCAATTGCTTTAATATTATATTTCTTTCATTTTTCTACTAGTTTTGACACATAAAATGTTGAAAATCAGTTCCGGGTTGAGTAGGAAAGGTCCGAGTCGTTTTCGAGTCAAGTTGGACGTTTTCGGCAATTTTATTATTGTAAGTTGCTTCTATTTTTCTATATCCTTTATCATGAGATATTTTATAGAAATGAATTTATTTTTGCATACTTTTAAGTACTTACCATGATAATATTATTTATAATGTGTTACAAATAAATTTTGAGCATATAAAGTTAAATTGAAAGATCATACATGTCGCTTTATTTAAGGATTTAAAAGAAGTTATTGGTGAAGGAGTTTTATTGTATCTATTATATGAGAATTTTACTACTTAAAACTATATTATGTCTTGATACTTATATTCTATATGAAATGAGTTTAATAAAATTAAGTTGAGTTTAACATGACGAATTGAGAATACTTGAGGCATTAAACATGAAAGCATGTTAAATTATAAGTTTATTTACATGAAGTGATGAGTAAAGTTAAAAGAGTCCAAATGGTCATTTGAATTGAGTCGAGCATGATAAGTTATAGGATTATTGAGTTAAGTGTACGTGAGTAATTGTGTGTGATTGAATGAATTGATGAATCTTTGAGACGAATTGAGAAAACTCTATGAGGTTGAGGTTTGAGTTGATTAGTTGAGAATTGAGGATTGAGTTAAATTATGAGTTAAGAATCTTTTAGTCTTGGGAGGAGTATCGAGCACCGAGAAGGGAGCAAGTATACCTTAACTCTAACCCACAAAACTACATTGCCAGTGTAGGATAGTCACACAACATCATTTTGGTGATTTTTGTCCAATAAGCGGACATTTACCCTGGATCCAAGAGAGAGATGATCGTCCTATGCCGTGGCACATATAGGCGTGCATGGCAATGATGCCAATTCATTGTACATCACCTTACTTATGGTGGTGGAAGGTATGTTGGTTAAGAGAAACTCCTAAGCAACTTTGATTGAGCATGAGATTTACAAACCTGAGTTTACTTTCACCATGTATATATATATTATGTTTGAATGCATGAAATGTTTTAAACTGTTATATACTGAGCTGAGCATGAGTTGAGGAGTCGAGGTGAGTACTCTTGAGCTTATTATTATTATTACTACATTTGAGCTGTTGGACTTACCGTACATTCCATGTACTGACGCATTTGGCGCTGCATTATTTCATGATGTAGATATTGGAGAAAGGGGACTTTAGCCTGCACATCGCTGAGATCCAGATCAGTACACTTTAGAGTTAGTGAGATCTCCTTACATTCCGGAGAAGCCCTTTTTATCTCCTATCTTTTATTAAGAACTTTATCTATCTGAGGTATCTATGGCATGTCATGGCACTATCTGGATTGTTGAATAGAGGTTTCATAAACATTGAGTGAGTGATTTGTTAAAAGTATTGTATAAATTTCAAAACCTTGTTCTTTGAAACTATGAGTGAGTTTTCATTGATAATATTGTGTCTATTTGGGTTATTTCTTCCGCTGTTGAGTACAATGTGACGATGAGGCCAAGTGGTTCATTTAGAGGCGAGTAATAGTCTTCGAATGCCAGCCACACTAAGGGTACTCTCCTGGGGCGTGACACATTCATTAAAGGGTATATGCACTATCAACACTATGCACACAATAATTAAACAATTCAAGGAAAATAATAAAATTTAGATAGAAAAAAGTGAAGGTCGCGAATTAGAGTAGCAGGCTAATGGTAGGGTTAGGTGTTTTTTTGCCTTGTATTCACATTACCTGTCATATTATGTGTTAGTTTATCTTATTTACTTACCGTCATTATTAGTCGCTATTTTTCTATTCCCTTTCCCCTTTTGTCATATCTAGTTCATTTTTACTTACAGTTTTTGAGACGAGGGTTCCCAGAAAACATCCTCTCTACTTCTATGGTAGTGGTAGGGTATGCGTACATTCTACCCTCCCCAGACCCCACTTGTGGGATTATACTAGGTATGTTGTTGTGTTGTTGTTGTTGTTTGTGTCCAAAATTTAGCCAAGAACAAATCTTAAGAGAAGACGAATGATATTTGGACAAAGTGAGACAAAAGAAAGGAGCCAAAACACTAACTTGCAATGCTTGCCGGGAAACATGGTAAGAAAATGACGTAGACCCCCAAAAAAATGATTAGAACAATGGGTGGGATTAATTTGGGAACAATTTTGCAGATTAGTTAAGAAAATAGGGATATAGGGGTCAAAATGAATTTTGACTCATTTTATGTCAAACCGGGCCAACTTTAAAAATTCTTCGTTTTGGAGCTAAGATACCCCAATTACAAGTCGTGGGACTTCCTACGACTCATAGGTCCTGATCTCGTAGCAGACCTCAACACTTAGAAAAATTAGAACTCATACCTGGGCACTACGAACCTCACTTACAAATCGTAGGGAACCCTATGAATTGTAAGGTTGGCTTGTAGTGTGTGTGCCAACATTAATTCATCACTGATTCCCTCTACGATACATGACTACGAGTCGTAGTGTGCACCATAACTCGTAGGCCTGCTCACAGAGGCTGCTCCAATTGCAATTTCCTCACACTTTCAGCTCTCAGTAAATACCTGCAAACCAAACCTCAAAATACACCAATTTCCAAAATAACACAACTGATCCAGTGTCTTAACACATCACAACAAACCTCAAATCATTAGCTAATAATTCAAACAACCAACATAGACTTAAAATAAGTCGAAAACATAAAAGATACTTGGGTTGCCTCCCAAGAAGCGCCCTATTTAACGTCGTGGCTCGAATTGGTCATCATCCATCATCAAAAATCTTCAATGGTCCAAACTTCAGTCTTAAACTCATCCGGATTAGGAAAGGTCTGAAATGCCCCTTATGAAAAAATGAAAAAAAGTTCACCTACATGTGGTCCGCAATGCAAACTTGATATTTTTTCTAGGTTTTTCATTGAACATTATCTAATCAAGTTTTCTAATCCCATAGAAAATATTGAGATCAATTTTAAGTGTATTTCCGCGACAAGTTCGCGACGCGGACATGTTGCACACTCTCACTTGAAATCATTTTTGCATTGAAAAATTATCTTTTGATCCAATTGCTCTAAAAATCAATCAAGACCATTTTCCCACTCAATATTTCATGCTAATCGTATTTATAGCCTCGGATTTGCCATCGGAGTTTCAGAAGATGCGTTATGCAAGTGTCTTTCATCTAGGGGTATTTTGGTAATTTTATCATACATTGCATTATCTCCCCCTTAGGATCATCTGTTCTCGAATGATGAGTACTCTAGGAGATTACTCAAGGCAAGTATACAATGAAGAACTCAATAGATCAAATACTTCAACTTAATGGTGAACATCGACTCAAGGATAGAAAACTTAACTCATTAGAGGACATCATTATCTGAAGTGTATAACTCTCATCAAAGTCTAAATCTCACTACACACTCTTAGCATGATCAAGCCTAACTCAAAGTAACCTTGTGCTACGCATAAATTATTCATATTCCTACCATCTATCCTGCAAGATTCTTGTTCTATACCTTAGACATTCTCGATCAGGCATGAATGGGTCATTGAAACCTAAACAATTCGAATCATTTAAACATCTCGATAATCAATTGTTAGAACTCGAGAAGGAAGTAATCAACTCTATTCAAGAATGCGACCATCAAGATACATAAGACTCCATGGATAACTCTCAAGCTTAGCATCTTGTCTCAATTATACTACTCTTCATGGCACTATACCTCATCAATTGAAACTTATAGCTCCTATTCAAATCTCTACCAAACCATATCCTCTTATTTTGTTCAAGCCTAATTCTAAACCTCAAAGTTCTATTCCTAAGATGATCATATTCCTATAAAGCTAACGCTCAACCCAAGCTCTATACCTCCCCAGGGATTTCCATTTAGAGAATACTATTCCTTCTCTCTACTTTAGAACATCTACCTGGAATACTCATTTGAAAGTCATCAGTGGACTTCTCCAATTACTCTTATAATGACATCCCCACTTTCAAGCCTATAACCCTAACCACTTTAACTATATCTAAGAACTATCAATCCTACTTAGCACTTCTACCTCCATCATTGAATGAGCTCTCTCTTAAATATACACCAACACACTTCTTGCCCACAGGCAATCTAACCTACTCTTACCTCTCTGTTGCACATCATAAGGTCTCATCTCTCTTTTCCTTCAATCCATAACCTTAATGAAAGGAGGACGTCAAAAACATTACACCAAAGAACATTCACCATTACTCACTAGCAATAACTCATCTATTATTATCAATATCACTATCACGACTAGAAAGAAGGGTCATTGTAAAGGTTTAAAGCGAAATATCATAAACACGATACATTTGAGGAAATTTGATTCAAGAGCATTCCAAATGTGATGCAATCTCATTAGCCTTTTAGGACCTATCATGCATTTATGGAATCGAACATGTTGTGAAACTCAAGTTGCATCTCATATGACATAACGTTGGGAACTTGAGATTTTCATGAGATGAAAGTCCAAATATCACTCTTCATCCTCACAACTCAACATAAACGTGAATCAATATCGAGTGTGTGGGTTTGGGCCATAGACATGGTACTCATACATAAGATAGACATAAGGTATCACCTTAATCGAACTTTAAGGAATACAAATTATAGAAAAGTATCTATGTCTCATCCTAATCAACTCAGCACCATCGAAAACTCAAGACTCATTTTAGTTTATTAACTCCTCATCTCCCCCTTAGCTCAAAGGTCCACTCCCTAAGTCTGCGAACTAATCCTCTTTACTAAGCTACAAGTATAGCTCTCTACATAACTGGGGCATTACTACCCACAAGAACATCTTAAACTCTCATGTTATACAATACTCAAAGATATAAAATCGCTATTAGAACTTTCCTTTGAGGTACTACTCTTTGCTTCCTTTTGACTCTATGGGTATCTTTCTATACTTACTATCTTATTAGCATACATAATCACTTTTTATAACTTTTATAATCTTATTTCTCTGTTTATCCTTCTACCATCCAACTTCTAAGCCCCTAATGTATGACTAAAAAGGTCTTGGGTTTCAATGTAAAACTCATCGGCATTTATACTTAAATCCCAATCAACCTACTCACTAAGGGTGACCAAGATATACTCACACTAGGTCACTCTACATTGACAACTCAAATATACTATCTAGGTTCTCATAGAAAGTTATAATTAGGGCTTCACATAACCTTATTCTATCACGAATACCCATCTTAAGCCTCTACTTATCTAGTGTTCCATCCTCAATTCACTATCTCTATATAAGGAGTACCTCTACTATACTCGTAGCATCACATCCTTGTAAGTCAACATCTTAACTCCCGAAAACATACTACAGAAAGACTCTTAGAGAAAATCTCCAACTAAGACTTCCATTCTCATGATGCTATCTCCTCGTTCACACTACTCCTCAATATTCAAGCTTAGTGTCTAGTACTAACATGTGCATCACACACTTCCCTCATATTATGCTAACTCATAACTGCTAGGTAGGAATTAAGAATATAGGCTTACTAAAATCTCGTAGCCAATAGTCGATCGACACATCCCCTCTTCACAATTCATATACCACTCACCCATTCACTATACCCCTTATGTAGCTAAGCTTATAACTCTATGGATTTCACTAGGCTCTCTCTCAAGATCATGAGCCTAATTTAGATCTATCACCTCAAAAGTACTCTATTCCCCTATTCAACATCTATACTTCACCCTCATTGGTACGAATACTATGACAGATCAACATACACCTCTTTCTACTTTGAGCACACTCCAACTCATCCTAACAATAACTCTTTCTCTATACCTCATCATGAACATCAAATGGTACTTACCACTCTTTTATGAAAACTTAGGGGGATAAAAATCATTACTACATTACTTACCTAAGGGACACATGACTCTAGTTACAAGCCTCAATCAACCACCACTCTCACTATTTGGTTTCCTCCTGTAACTCATCGTCATTCCAGCTTAGGGATAACAACTCTACTTATAGTTTACAAGACCTCAAATCACACTCTTAGGTAGCAATACTAAGCTTCTTGGAAACATAAACTTCTGTCTCATGGATAACATCAAAAGCAAGTAAAGACTCGAATCAGACCTGTCACAACCTCTAGAGTATTTTTTTGGTCTAGGCGACTACCCATGGCACGCCTGGTCAGTGGCCCTGCTCGTATTAGAAGTAGCATCTATCTGATTTCCTCTAAGCAGTAGTGTAGATCTAATGGGCCGAATTTTGTTGGCTCACATTGGACAATCCCTCCAAAAGTGACCTACTTGGCCATATCTATAACAGCCATTAGTGCTCATTCGACACTTTCCCAAATGGAGTTTGCCACACTCTCTACATGGTGGCTTTCCTTTACGACCACGAGCCATACTTCCTTAAGATAGAGGATTACGAACCTTGAAAGACTGACTGCTCCTCTAGCTCAGATTATATCTACTATTTAGTGTGGGTTCACTCACTATTGGTGGCGCATAACTCCAGGGTCTCTACAGAAAGGGGGACATATTGCCATTCCCTTAATTATGCTTACTACGCTCATCTCCTATTGGCTCAGTTTGTTTGCCCCAAGGTTCTCCCATCCCATCTTCCTTGTCCTCTTCTACCCATCGAGCATGTGCAGCAAGCTGGGCAGTAGTCTAAAGCTTCTCGGTGCTGATAACATTACCCTGGTTCACAGTGAATTTAAAAGGTATAGTCTGCAAACGTGCAACACACGATTTTAGAAGAGATATTTTCAGGAGTTTTAACTCTGTAGCATGGATTAGAATAAGAAGAAGTGTAACAATTCCAAATGTCTTATAGCCTCACTATTATGGATGTGGCACGCTTCATAAACACTCTACCAGACATGACTTCATAGACTCCCTACGACTCTTGAACTCTGTGCTCTGATACCAAGTTTGTCATGCCCCAGGAGGATACCGTTGGTGTAGCCGACACTCAGAGACTATTGCTAACCCTCGAGCGAACCACTTGGTCTCATCGTCACATCGTACTCAACAAAGAAAGGAAATACTCAAAAAAAGTAAAGAATTAGATCAACTAATTAAATCCTCCTATAGATAAATGTTTCGAATCAACAAAGTTTGGAAAGTAGTAACAGTTATCAACCTCTACTCAATCTCTATTAAGCCTCTACCTCTAACATCTAGATGATACCATGAAATTCCATGGGTACCCAAGTCAAGGAAAATAAAATACTCAAAATGAAAGAAAAAGGGCTCCTCCGAAGGTACGGAAGGCTCACCATCTTTGGAATCACAAATCTGGACCTCAATGGTGCATCTGCTAAAGTTTCCCAATACCTGCCTCTGCATCAAGAAATGATGCAGGCCCAATGGGCATCAGTACATGGAATATATAGGTAGTAAGAATGGTTAAAGTAAACACACAGGGATTGACTCAACTCAGTAAACTCGACTCGGAACTCAACTCATTCATCTCATGACTCGACCCAGTGAATGTGCAAGTTTAAGGTTTTGAAATCATGCTTTATAATTTGATTCAATGTTTTTATGCAACTCTTTTTGAAAATCACGATATGCTCAATTCAAGTGTTGCTTGGAAGTTTCTCTAATCGACATAACTCTCCGCCACCCTAAGTTTTGGTGATGCACAACGAAAAGATGTCGTTGCCATACCCGTTCTAAACTTGCCAAGGTAAAGGACATCAACCTCTCCTCTCTCTCATATCCAAAGAGAATGTCCATCTATTTGGACATGAGCCACTAGAGTTAACTGCACGACTATCCTATGATGACAATGTAGTTCTGTGGTCCCTTTTACCCAACTCGATACTCAATACTCCTTCCAAGACTAAAATATACTCATAGAAATTAACTCAAACTCATCACTTTGACTCATCTCAATCAAGTCAACTCAGTTCTCAATAGCTCAACTCAATTACTCAACAACTCAATAATTCATGATCATCATTCATGCAATGCAACTCAAGACTCAAACTAACTCCATGCAGGACTCTAACTCGTACGGTCAGTTAAATCACGTAGAAATCATACTAGCACATATGACATAGTAAATGATCATCTCATGCATATATAAGAACATGTACTTCTCATCCTCAACTTACTCAAACTCATCAAAACACGCATCATCTCATCAAAATATTTCTGTCAAATATAACTCTTTGAACTCAATAAAATACATATATAATATTAATTCAAATCACTTTTTCATCAATGTATAGAAA
>JAABOM020002007.1:0-20663 GCA_011800125.2 Solanum clarkiae
TATCGTACTGACCCCCCCTTATGCGGGGGCTGCGTTTCATGCCCGCAGGTACCGACGCACAGGTGAGAGACCCTCCATATTAGGATCCTTGTTTGTGGTTGAAGCGCCCCTTTGTTTCAGGAGCCGATTTGGGTAGCCTCCTATGTTCCTATGTCATGTAATTGTATTGACATATGTGTATCGTTTAGTACTTTTGTCTAGAGGTCTGTGGATACTTGTGGGTTACGGGGGTGATGTTTGGATGCGCGGCGTATTGTATGATTTTGGATACTGGATCAGGCGGCGGGATCGCATTATGTACTTATATGCATGTCATGTTTATTAGGCGGCAGGAGCGCAGCGGTGACCTTGTCAGCCCTCTTTTATATTTATGTATATATGTGTGTATGTTTCTGTATATTCTGGGAGCTGCTGTAGGTGCGGTTAGTCAATAAAACAGAGGAAACTCTGCCGAAATTTCGGTAGAATTTCAGACTAGGTTTATGAAGGAATTGGGTTTAGTATGTGTTCACGTGTCCCTATCGGGCACAGGTCACGACCCCAGGGTGGGGTGTGACAAGAATTCTTTTAACCAATATCCTTCCAAGTTCTTTAACTTTAAAAGAACTACCAAGATTGAGAATTTTCTCCAAGAAAGTGATTATTCATCAAATTGCAATGGTAATATCAACTTTCTAGATATGTAAGGCTAAACTAAAAGCATGCGATTGTTCTCCCATGTGTTCCATAGATGGTCTTAGAAGTGAGTTGAAAGTTTTTGAGTCTACTTACATGATTTTGTGATTATTTTCTTACGAAATTACATTTATTATATGTATTTTCGTACGTTGATGAGCATCATAAACTTGTTTTCTTGAATTGAATATTTTCATGAGATATTGCATAAACCCTACTTATAATTTCATAAAGATTGCATGAATGAAGATAGAAATTGAGTCTAGAGTCTTGATTGAGAATGTTGATAGGGATTGTGATTGTGAGTGTGAGAATGATGATAGATTGATAGAACTTGATAGTCCCTTGAGTCTCCATAAACAAACTCTAACGATTTGTCTATTTTATTATCCCTAATGATTATTCTAAGCCCTGAGCTATTGGTTGAGAAGTGGACTAATGAGATGGTGAGAGTCCCTGTGAGGTTGACTTGAGATGAGATGATTGATGATGATCAGATGACGTTTATGTTTATGAGCATGTTGAGTCTTGGGAGGAGTATTGAGCACTGAAAATGAGTAAGAGTAAGTCTCACTCACACTCATTAACTACGTGGCCAGCGTAGAAGAGGATTGGACCATGCGAAACGGATGTTCCCTTAGTCCCAAAAGAAGACCTGATGTTATTATAAACCCATAGATGTACGCCCTTTTACCCAGGAAAGGTACTGGGCGAATGCCACAATGACATCGCTTCGTTGTACTATCATCGGCTCATAGGTGATGCATGTAGGTCCGAGAAACTTCCAGAAAGTTCCTAAACTGAGTAATCTGAGTCTAGATGAGATGTGACGAGATGAGTTGAGCTGAGTTTCTCTGAGATAAGTACCTTTGAGATGAGTCTATTTTGATTGATGAGTTGAGTGGTTGATGGATCACTTTTCTACTCTTTATTCTTGCTTTGGATTGATATTTGACATGTTGATTGTTACTATCCTTGATGTTGAATGTTGTTTCCATATTTTTCTACCTGTTTTGGTTTCACTCAACTATTTTACTTACCAGTACATTCCAAACACTGACTGTCCCTCTCTAGGACTGCATCGTTTCATGATGTAGATATACGGGATCGAGATCATCAACAAGCGCATCGTTGAAGATCTTTGGACGTTTAGCGGAATGGTGAGCATCCCTTACTTCGGAGGAATCCTTTATGTTGTTTCAAGTTGCTTTAAAGTTAGATATTGATTAGCTTTTTATTGATTGAGGTAGCCACGGGTCTGTCATTGGCATTACCTGATAGTGATAGAGGTTTCATATACTAGAGTCGAATGTTGATGTAAAATTCTGAGCTAGTTCTTCCTACTAGTCTCTTATATTATAATATTATTTTGAGACTAGATGATTATGTGCCCATTTATTCCTTTATGTCTTCCATTGATAGTAGAATGCATGAATGAATGAATGTGATTAGGCTAAGTGATTTGTTTGGGGACTAGCAATAGTCATTGAGTGCCGATTACGTCTAGGTTACCCTCCCGGGACGTTACAAACTTAGTATCAGAGCACGGGTTCAAGTGTCCTAGGGAGTCTATAAAGCTGTGTCTAGTAGAGTCTTGTTAATGAGTATGTTGTCGACCACACTTCATAAGCAGGAGGCTATAAGACATTAGGAATTGTCTCACTTCTTTCTTATTCCAAATTCGTGCGATAAAGTTAAACTCTACGAAAGCTCTCTTCTGATTCTTGCGTTACTGTAAACCTTTTGACTACATCTCATCTATGAGGTGATAGAGACAGTAATGTTAAAAATCTAACAGATGATATTCTCTGCAATAAATTAATCAGAATGGTAGAGAGATTGCACTAGGCTTGAGAGTAGCCGACTAGTGTGCTAAGTTAAGTGACTAGAAAGATTGCACTGTTACTCATATGAATCGTGCATTTGAGTTAGCTCTAGATGTACCTACACCCTCTTTTTCAATACTTGCTTCCGATGTGACTCATGAGAGAGGAACTTAGGTCTATAAAGAGATTAATGTTACCACCTAAGAGTAAGATGTGAGGTCTTACACCACCCTGAGTAGAGCTGTCATTCCAGAGCTAGAATGATGACGATAGAAAGAAAAGGATGAGATAGTGAGAGTGATAGTTGATTGGGTCTTGTAATTAGAGACAGATACCTATTAGGTAAGTAATGAGACGACAAGTTGATTGCCATAAGTTTGATGAAAAAGTGATGAGTTCCCCATGATTGTTATGACGAGGTATAGAGAGAGAGAGAGTGAGAGTATCAGGATGTTATAGAGCGTGCTCAAACTAGAAGGAAGTTTATGCTGATGTGTTGTATTATTCATACTGTTGAGGGTGAAACGCAGATGTTGATTAGGGGACACAGAGCACCTTTAAAGTGATAGATAAAAACTAGGCTTATGAATTTTAAGTGAGAGTTCATGAGATTCATTGAGTTATGAGCCTTAGTCAGATAAGGAGATATGACTGAATAGGTGAGTGGTATTGAGTTATGAGGAAGGGATGTGTTGATTAAATACTAGCTATGAGATTTTAGTGGGATTATGCTTCATAAATTTTTACCTTGTAGTTGTAAGTAAGCATTAGAGAAGTATGTGATAGATGCACACGTTAATACTAGACCCTAAGCTTAAATTTGAGCAGTAGTGTTAAAGAGAACAGAGCATCATGAGAGTGATAGCCTTAGTTGGATGATTTGCTCTAAGAGGCTTGCTATAGTGTATATTCGAGAAGAAAGTGTTGATTTATGAGGATTGTGATGCTATGGGAAGGTTACAAGTGCCCCTTAGGTAAGATAAGTGAGACGAGGATAACTCAATCGATAAGAAGAGGCTTGAGATATATACCCATGATTGTGTATAGATGTGTGAAGCTCTAAGTTGTGACTGCTATAAGAATCTAGATAGTATATTCGAGTTGTCGATGTGGAGTAGGATGATGTAAATAATCTTTGTTGTCACAAGTAGCTAAGTCGATTTGGGGCTTATGGATAGATGATGATGAGTTTTCCATGATAGTCTAAGTCTTATACAAATGAATTTATGGGAGCACAGAAGTTGAGCGCTAGTAGGCAAAAGAAGATGTTAGATTGTAATGATTATGGAAAGTGATTATGTACGCCATTAAGAGTAGCAAATAGGGAGTAAAAGAGTTTCGTAGAGACATGAGGAAGCTAAGAGTGATATTATTGAAATGAGCCTGAGTTTCTATCTATATGTATCTGATTATAGCATAACAAAAGAGTTTAAGATGTATATTCGTACAGATAGTGTTTCCTTGACCGTGTGGAGGTATATGCTTATAGCCTAGTAGAGAAAATTGATTCACAAATTTAGAGAGAGGAATTTGAGCACTAAGGGGGAGATGATGATGTGAGAAATTGAAGTAGATCTTGAGTTTTTAATTGTGATAGTCTTATCAAGATGAGGTATCGATTCTTTTCTATTTCATGTAGTCCTTATAATTCAGTTGAGGCAATATTCCATTCCCTTTTGGTGTATGACTGTCGTACCTATGGCCTAGTCCCATGCATATCATGTTAATTCCCATTCATGTTGAGTTTTAACAATGAGAAGCGATGAATTCATTCATTAATCTTGTTCTTACCCCATGAATCCGAGAGTTTCCATTCCTATGTTGAAGGAGATATGACCTAAGTTTTACACTACGTATAGCTCTAACTCAAAATAAGTCTTGATAGATGAGAGAAACTGTAATCTATGAATGTTCTCAAATAAATTATTTTTTGATTAAATCGTGCTAATGATCTCCGTTGCAAGCCCTTTGAGTAATCCAACTTTCCAACCTTGGTAGAAGTATTATCAATAGTAAAGGAGTGATGGTTGATGAGAGAGAGTGAGAGTTCTTGATTCTGATGTCATCTTACGCATGCATTGACCTTCGACTTGCTATGTCATTGTTAATGGTAGAATATAGATTCAAGATAATCGTACTTATCTTGCATAAGGAGTAGTAATTGGGGTTTTGTCAAAGGGGGAGATAATGAGTTCCTCCAAGTCTAAATAGTGATGCTGATATTAGTAGACTGAGAGTGAGGGTAGATGAGGAGAAGTGAATGTAGCATTATTGTGATATTAGCTTAAACTTATGTCATGTTGGGATAGTTATAGGGACAGGGAGAGAGATGAGACCCTATGATATGCAATAGATAGGTAGGAGTATGTTGATGTGACTTTGAGTGAGAGTTCATTGAATGGTGGAGGTAGGAGTGACAAGTAGGCTTGAAAATTCTAAGAAATGGGTGAAGTGGTAGGAGTGATAGGCTTGAATGGATGGATGTCACTATATGAGTGATTAGAGAAGCCTATAAACACCTTTTGAGTGAGTGTTTCAGGTAGATGGCTAGAATAGTGAGAAGGAGTAGCATTTTCTAAGTGAAAATCCCTGTGGAAGTTTAGAGTTGAGTATTGAGGGTTAGCTTTGTATAAATGTGATCATCTCATGAATAGCACCTTGAGGCTTAGAAGTAGGCTTAAATGGAAAAGGAGGAGGTGGTTAGATGAAAAATTGAATAAGATCTATAAGCTTTAGTTAATGGAGTAGAGTGCCATGAAAGGGAGTACAATTAAAGTGGGGAGTTGAGCTCAAGAGTGTCTATAGAGTCTTGCATATCACAATGGTCCCACTCTCAATTAAAATCAGTGACTTCTTTCTTGAGTTTGAACATCTGATTGACGAGGTATTTAAATGACTCGAATTGATTGAGTTCTGACTTTCCATTCATTCCTGATAGTTAGAATTTCTAAGACAATATCTCTACTCTTGGTCTGAACCAATTCATCTATTTGAGTTGATATGTCAATTCCTGAATCTGAATAGAGATAGTCTAAGATTGATGAGGAGTTAGGAGTTTGATTGATTGAGTGAGTTTTGAGAAGAGTTCTGATTGTTATTCGTGTCTTGATGTGTACGTTTACTCATCATATAAGGACGAATGATCCCAAAGGATAGATAATATATTAACCCAATATTTTAAAGCTCAGACCGAGTTATCCTTCATATGATATAGGATTTTAATTGATGATTCCTAACTGAGTATAGGTGTTAAAATCAATTTCTTAGTTTGAAAATAGAATTGGAGATGAGCTAAAGTCATACGAACCTTCTAGCACGAAGTTAAGTTAAAAACTTTCTTAGCATTTGAATTTCAATGTAAGATTTTGTAAACATTAGCTGAACCAATGACTCGTAGGGTATATATACATGTTAGGATCAATTTCTAAATATTTAAAGTATATTAGGTGTGATATAGAGTTATAAGGGATCTTTTACATGAAGTTAAGTCCAAAGAATTTCTAGAAATTAAGTTTTCGAATGAGTCAATAGAAGGGTCAACTTCAAATGACCATGTCTCCTAAAGTATAATGAGTTATGTGACCTATAATATATCAGATTAAAGATATTTGAATTATCTTTCCAATACATCAAATTTCGCCTTAATTAGAGTTCGTAGTAGAAAGTTATGACCATTTTAGTGAAGGAATGTAGAGCTATTTGAAGGTCCATGCCCGGAGTGCAGAGTAATCTGAAGGTCCGCGCCTGGAGCGCGTCGCGGACCAAATGCAGACCCTCACTGAATAAGCAATGACATTTTTTTTTCATTTTGTTTTGAGGGTACTTTTATCCTAAAACCTTTGGGGGTCTATTTAAGGTATAAAACGTATAAAACGTCATTTTTCATAACCAAAATCCTCTCCCTTCACTCCTAAACATAAACACTCAAGAATCAGCAAGAAAGTCATCAAGTTAGGATTAGCTTTCAAGATTCATCCTCAAGGTAAGTTATTCTTCATAAATTTCAATCCAGCTAACCCGAATTTCTTCATCTATTCATGAATCTCTAATAGGGTTTTAAATCGTAACATAGCGTTTCAAGAAAACAAATTCAAGAATCCCAAGAAAGGTTTTGTAGACTCTTCTTCTTCTTTAAGAATTATTGTTCTCCATCAAGAATTCTAAAGAGTCTAAGTCAAGAATTCAAGAATTAAAGAGAATTCTTTCAATCCATGTCCTTCCAAGTTCTTTCACTTTAAAAGAACTACCAAGATTGAGGATTTTCTCCAAGAAAAAGAATATTCATCAAACTGCGATGGTAATATCAACTTTCTAGGTATGTAAGGCTAAACTAAAAACATGGGATTGTTCTCACATGTGTCCAACAAATGGTCTTAGAAGTGAGTTGAAAGTTCTTGAGTCTACTTATATGATTTGTTGATTATTTTCTTGAGAAATTATATTTATTATATGTATTTTCATAAGTTGATGATTATTATAAACTTATTTTCTTGAATTGAATATTTTCATGAGATATTGCATAGACCGTACTTATTGTTTCATAAAGATTGCATGAATGAAGATAGAAGTTGAGTCTAGAGTCTTGATTGAGAATGTTGATAGAGATTGTGACTGTGAGTGTGTGAATGATGATAGATTGATAGAACTTGATAGTCCCTTGAGTCTCCATAAATAAACTGTAACGATTTATCTATTCTATTATCCCTAATGATTATTCTAAGCCCTGAGCTATTGATTGAGAAATGGACTAATGGGATGGTGAGAGTCCCTGTGAGGTTGATTTGAGATGAGATGATTGATGATGATTGGATGATGTTGATGTTTATGAGCATGTTGAGTCTTCGGAGGAGTATTGAGCACTGAAAATGAGTAAGAGTAAGTCTCACTCATACTTATTAACTACGTGGCCAGCGTAGAAGAGGATTGGACCATGAGAAATGGATGTTACCTTAGTCCTAAAAGAAGACCTGATGTTATTATAAACCCATAGATGTATGCCCTTTTACCCAAGAAAGGTACTGGGCGGATGCCCAATGACATCACTTTGTTGTACTATCATCGGCTCATAGGTGATGCGTGTAGGTCCGAGAAACTCCCAGAAAGTTTCCAAACTGAGTAATTTGAGTCTAGATAAGATGTGATGAGATGAGTTGAGCTGAGTTTCTCTAAGATGAGTCCCTTTGGATGAGTCTATTTTGATTGATGAGTTGAGTGGTTGATGGATCACTTTTCTACTCTTTATTCTTGCTTTGGATTGATATTTGACATGTTAATTGTTACTATCCTTGATGTTGATTATTATTTCTATATTTTTCTGCCTATTTTGGTTTTACTCAACTATTTTACATACCAGTACATTCCACACACTGACGCCCCTCTCTAGGACTACATCGTTTCATGATATAGATATACGGGATCGAGATTATCAGCAAGCGCATCGTTGAAGATCTTTGGACGTTTAGCGGAATGGTGAGCCTCCCTTACTTGGGAGGAATCCATTATGTTATCTCAACTTGTTTTAGAGTTAGATATTGATTAGCTTTTTACTGATTGAGGTAGCCATGGGTCTGTCATTGGCATTACCTGATAGTGATAGAGGCTTCATAGACTAGAGTCGAACTTTGATGTAAAATTTTGAGTTAGTTCTTCCTGCTAGTCTCTTATATTATAATATTATTTTGAGACTAGATGATCATGTGCCCATTTATTCCTTCATGTCTTCCATTGATAGTAGAATGCATGAATGAATGAACATGATGAGGCTAAGTGATTCGTTTGGGGACTAGCAATAGTCTTTAAGTTCCGATTACGTCTAGGGTACCCTCCTGAGGCATTATAAACTTAATATCAGAGCAGGAGTTCAAGTATCCTAGGGAGTCTATGAAGCCGTGTCAAGTAGACTCTTGTTTATGAGTGTGTTGTCGACCATATTTCATAAGTATGAGGCTATAAGACATTAGGAATTGTCTCACTTCTTTCTTATTCCAAATTCTTGCGTTGCTCTAAACCTTTTGACTATATCTCATCTATGAGGTGATAGAAATAGTAATGTTAAAACTCTTATAGATGAGATTCTCTGCGATAAAGTAATCAGAATAGTAGAGAGATTACACTAGGCTTGAGAGTAGCCGACTAATGTGATAAGTTAAGTGACTAGAAAGAGTGCACTATTACTCATATGAATCATGCATTTGAGTTAGCTCTAGATGTACCTACACCCTCTTTTTCAATACTTGCTTCCGACGTGACTCATGAGAGAGGAACTTAGGTCTGTAAAGAGATTAATGTTACCACCTAAGAGTAAGATGTGAGGTCTTACACCACCCTGAGTAGAGGTCATTCCAGAGCTAGAATGATGACGGTAGAAAGAAAAGGATGAGATAGTGAGAGTGATAGTTGATTGGGTCTTGTAATTAGAGATTGATACCTATTAGGTAAGTAATGAGAGGACGAGTTGATTGCCATAATTTTGATAAAAAAGTGATGAGTACCCTATGATTGTTATGACGAGGTATATATATATATATATATATATAGAGAGAGAGAGAGAGAGAGAGAGAGAGACAGACAGACAGAGAGAGAGAGAGAGAGAGTGAGAGTATCAGTATGTTATAGGGTGTGCTCAAACTAGAAGGAAGTTTATGCTGATGTGTTATAGTATTCATACTGTTGAGAGTGAAACACAAATGTTGATTAGGGAACACAGAGCACCTTTAAAGTGATAGATAAAAACTAGGCTTATGAATTTTAAGTGAGAGTTCATGAGATTTATTGAGTTATGAGCCTTAGTTAGATAAGGAGATATGACTGAATAGGTGAGTGGTATTGAGTTATAAGGAAGGGATGTGTTGATTAAATAGTCGCTATGAGATTTTAGTGGGATTATGCTTCCTAAATTTTTACCTTGTAGTTGTAAGTAAGCATTAGAGAGGTATGTGGTAGATGCACACGTTAGTACTAGACCCTAAGCTTGAATTTGAGCAGTAGTGTTAAAGAGGAGAGAGCATTATGAGAGTGATAGCCTTAGTTGAATGATTTGCTCTAAGAGGCTTGCCATAGTGTATATTCGAGAAGAAAGTGTTGATTTGTGAGGATTGTGATGCTATGGGCAGGTTACAAGTGCCCCTTAGGTAAGATGAGTGAGATGAGGATAACTCTATCGATAAGAAGAGGCTTGAGATATAGACCCATGATTGTGTATAGATGTGTGAAGCTCTAAGTTGTGACTGCTATAAGAATCTAGATAGTATATTCGTATTGTCAATGTGGAGTAGGCTGATGTAAGTGATCTTTGTCGTCACAAGTAGCTAAGTCGAGTTAGGGCTTATGGATAGATGATGATGAGTTTTCCAAGATAGTCTAAGTCTTACACAAATGAATTTATAGGAGCACAGAAGTTGAGTGCTAGTAGGCAAAAGAAGATGTCAGATTGTATTGATTGTGGAAAGTGATTATGTACGCCATTAAGAGTAGCAAATAGAGAGTGAAAGAGTTTCGTAGAGATATGAGGAAGCTAAGAGTGATATCATTGAAATGTGTCTGAGTGGCTAGCTATATGTATCTGATTATAGCATAACAAAGAGTTTAAGATGTATATTCTTACAGATAGTGTTTCCTTGACCGTGTGGAGGTATATGCTTATAGCTTAGTAGATAAAATTGATTCACAAATTTAGAGAGAGGACTTTGAGCACTAAGGGGGAGATTATGATGTGAGAGATTGAAGTAAATCTTGAGTTTTTGATTGTGATAGGTTGATCAAGATGAGGTATCAATTCTTTTCTATTTCATATAGTCCTTATAATTCAGTTGAGCTAATATTCCATTCCCTTCTGGTGTACGACTGTCGTACCTATGGCCTAGTCCCATGCACATCACGTTAATTCCCATTCATGTTTGAGTTTTGAGGATGAGAAGCAATGAATTCATTCATTAATCTTGTCCTTACCCCATAAATCTAAGAGTTACCATTCCTATGTTGAAGGAGATGTGACCTAAGTTTTACACTACGTATAGCTCTAACTCAAAATAAGTCTTGATAGATGAGAGAGATTGTAATCTATGAATGTTCTCAAATAAGATTTTTTTTGATTGAATTGTGCTAATGATCTCCGTTGCAAGCCCTTTGAGTAATCCAACTTTCCAATCTTGATAGAAGTATTATCGATAGTAAAAGAGTGATGGTTGATGAGACAGAGATAGAGTTCTTGATTCTGATATCATCTTACGCATGCACTAACCTCCATAAATAAACTTTAACAATTTATCTATTCTATTGTCCCTAATGATTATTCTAAGCCCTGAGCTATGGATTGAGAAGTAGATTAATGAGATGGTGAGAGTCCCTGTGAGGTTGATTTGAGATGAGATGATTGATGATGATTGGATGATGTTGATATTTATGAGCATGTTGAGTCTTGGAAGGAGTATTGAGCACCAAAAATGAGTAAGAATGAGTCCCACTCAGACTTGTTAATTATGTGGCCGGTGTAGTAGAGGATTGGACCATGAGAAACAGATATGTCCTTTGTCCCAATAAAGGACTTGATATTATAAATCCACAGATGTACGCCCTTCTACCCCGGCAAGGTACTAGGGGATGCCGCAACGACATTGCTTCGTTGTACCATTATCGGCTCATAGGTGATGGGTGTTGGTCCATGAAACTCCCAGAAAATTTTCATACTGAGTAATCCGAGTCTAATGAGATGTGAAGAGATGAGTTAAGCTGAGATCTTTTGAGATGAGTCGCTCTGAGATGAATCTATTTTGATTAATGAGTTGAGTGGTTGATAGGTCACTTGTCTACTCTTTATTCTTGCTTTGGATAGACATTTGACATGTTGATTGTTACTATCCTTGATGTTGATTGTTGTTTCTATATTATTTTACATATTTCGATTTCACTCAGCTATTTTACATACCTGTATATTTCACGTACTGACGTCCCTCTCTGGGACTGCGTTGTTTCATTATGTGGATATATGGGGATTGAGATCATCAACAGGCGCATCATTGAAGATCTTTGGACATTCAGCGGATTGTTGAGCTTTCCTTACTTCAGAGGAGTCTATTATATTATTTCATCTTGCTTTAGAGTTAGATATTGATTAGCTTTTTATTGATTGAGGTAGCCATGGGTCTGTCATTGGAACCACATGATAGTGATAGAGGCTTCATAGACTAGATTCGAATGTTGATGTAAACTTTTGAGCTAGTTCTTGCTAGTAGCCTTTTTTATTATAATATTATTTTGAGACTAGATGATGTGCCCATTTATTCCTTTATTTCTTCTACTAATAGTAGAGTGCATGAATGAATGAATGTGATGAGGCCAAGTGGTTCACTTGGGGACTAGCATTAGTCTCTGAGTGCCGGTTACATCTAAGGTACCCTC
Organism: Solanum clarkiae; assembly: GCA_011800125.2. NCBI lineage: Eukaryota > Viridiplantae > Streptophyta > Magnoliopsida > Solanales > Solanaceae > Solanum > Solanum clarkiae. The sequence goes on from JAABOM020002007.1 coordinate 11,898, forward strand.
ACAGGGTAGTACACATGGACCTCAATCTCCTTATGGATCATGTTATGAAAAATGGTGGTCACAACTCTCATGTATGTTGCCCTTGTATTTTTGAATCCAAAAGGCATCACCCGGTAACAATACACTCCCCAAGGTGTGATGAATGTTGTTTTCTCTGTATCTTCTTCATCCATGAGAACCTGATGATACCCTGCAAAGCAATCAACAAATGACTGCAACTCGTTCTTAGCACAATTATCAATAAGTATGTGAATATTTGGAAGAGTAAAGTCATCCTTTGGACTAGCATTGTTGAGATCCCGATAATCTACACATAGTTGAATTTTTTCGTCTTTCTTCGGCACTGGAACTATGTTGGCCAATCATGTGGGATACTTCGTGACTCAAATGACGTTGGCATCAAATTTCTCGGAAACTTCTTCCTTGACCTTTACACTCAGATCTGGCTTGATCTTTCTTGGCTTCTGTTTTACTGGAGGGCAAGATGGATCAGTTGGTAACTTATGTGAAACAATGTCTGTACTTAGCCCCGTCATATCATCATAAGTCCATGCAAACATATCCATATATTGTCTCACCAAATCGATGAGCTCTTTCCTTTGAGTTAGAGCCAAATAGAGACTGATTCTTGTTTCTCTTACCATTTCTTAATCTCCTAAATTTATTGTCTTAGTTTCATCCAAATTTGGCTTTTCCTTATTCTCAAAATGTTCAAACTCTTTAGTCAGCTCTTCAGGTTGCACATCTTCTTCATATTCTTCAAAAACTTGTTCGTTGCTTGAGGTTCGTTCACTCGTTCCATAACATGTCACATTCTCAATATTGGCATTTTTAATAATTTGCTTGCTGAAAGAGAGAAGAAAAATAAAATAAGCTTAATAACTTTAAGGACCAAATTTTGAAATTTAAAACAAGAAGTAGTTTAAAATTTAAAGCAAAGTATAGTTGAGATTTGACATTGGAGCTTTCGAACGATGGAGGCAAAACATATAAAATTCATGAACATGATTCAGGTGTCAATTTTGAACCATGTTGTTTAGATTCTAATACAATCATCTACCAGATTCCCAGAGAGTCAGGGATGAGCTATAAGTCCAATTGTTCAAAGCATCTTACGGCTTAACATCCCATATGGTAGGGCTCTTGGTGCAATCTTCCACAATCACATTGTATTCTGCTTCTTCAACGGATATGTTTTTGAGTCCTTCATGAGGTTGTCTTCAGCAACTTCTTTCGATCCTTGTGGAATAGATGCAATGAAAAATGACTGATTCAACGATGGGATTGGTTGTGACAAAGGACTGTCACTTGTCCTTTTGAGATTAACCAATGAAGCTTCTTCAATCGTAGGCTCGTAACCTAGACCAAAGATGTGTTTCTGACCAAGCAACTGAATTGGTTCCACTATTCCATCCAAATTCACTTCAAGACCTCCACCGGTCACAAAACCATTCTTCAACAGTTCCTAATCTATCATTATAAGTGCTCATGGTATTTTTATCCTTTCAAGTTGAGTAGAACATATAATCACCCTAGTATGGAAACAAATCCATCCAACTCTTCCAAATTCTCAATCATAGGGATTGAGTTGTTAGGGTGCACCGAATTATTACCTTCTCCATGAACAATGATTTCCTGATGATTCTAAACAAATTTCAGAGTTTGGTGTAGAGTGTAAGGGACCGCATCCGCCATGTGGATCCACAACCTTCCAAGAAATAAATTCTAACTAACATATTTATCCAACACCTGAAATTCCACCAAAAACTCCCAATTTGTTGTGGCAAGTTAATTTCTCTAATGATTCCCCTTTGATCCCTATCAAAACCTCCAACCCTCACCTGATTTTCTCAAATTTTCCTAATATCAAGCCCCAAAGCTTGAAGTGTAACAAAAGGACATACATTAACAATAGAACCGTTATCAATCAGAACTCTAGAGACAAACTTATCCCTGCACATAATGGTGATATTCAGAGCTTTGTTATGCACGATGCCTTCAGGTGGAAGCTCGTCATCATAAAAAGAAACTTTATTAACTTCTAAAATTTATTCCATTATGGATGAAAACTTCTCATTTATTGTCTCGGTTGGAACATAAGCCTCACTTAAAACTTTTGCCAAAGCACATCTATGAGTTGCAAAACTCATCAATAATGCCATCAAAGAAATTTAAGAGGGAGTTTCCTTCAATTGTTCAACAACAGAATATTCCTTAATTGGTAATTACCTCCAAAACTCCCCCACTTTGGCTTCTGTGACTACCTTTTTCTGGTTGTTTTCCCTAACTGGTTCTCCTCTTGAAATTTCTTTAGGAGCATAGCAACGCCCAGGTCTTTTCATTCCAGCTTCAGCAGTGTCCACAACTATCTTATCCTTTCCTTTACTCTTTGCATCAGTCAAGTAATTCCAAGGAACTACTTTAGTGCCAAAAGAAAGTGATTGAGAAACTAAGGCAGTTATTTGAGGCCTGGGAACAAGAACTTCCACCTCAATTGGCACTTGTAGTTGGACTGTGATTATGGGAACAATGAAAGTTGATGTCGCAACATTTTCCTCTTTTTTGATAGGCACAATGGTCCCCTTCCAAATTACATTCTTCATCAGTGGTGATCATGTTCACATTTCCATGATTTGGAAGAGGATTGTTGTTTACATTAGTGGCAGCACCTTTGAGCTGAATGACTCTTTCCTTAATCGACATCTCAATCTTATCTTTGAGAGTAAGGCAATTTTCGGTATCATGTCCAATAACTCCGAAATGATAAGCACAATGCTTACTCTCTTCATACCATCCTGGAAGTGGGTTGGGAACCCATCTTTGTATTGGTTGCAGTATTCCTACAGGTATCAACCTTTCATATAGTTGGGACAAAGGTTCAGCTAAAGGGGTATAGATTTTGGTTGGTCTGTTTGCGAAGTTTGGGCGGGGCTTGAATGCATTTGATGGATGAGTTTGTGGTGGGTATTGGAGCTGAGATGGGTGCGTGGATTGATATTGTGGTTTGCTTGGATATGTAGGTGCTTGGGGTGGAGGATATGTTGATTGGGCTGCATAAACTGGATAATGGGCAAGCGAAGATTGGTGATAAGGCTAAGGCATTTAGCTATACTGACTATAGTATGTAGATTGTGGCAGTGGATTTTGGTAGGTTACTATTTGGTTAGGCCTGCATTCCTGGATGGTTATGACAGTAAACACTCCATCTTTCTTCTTCTTAAGGGCTCCTCCAAGTGAATCTAACAGAATTGCCTTATTTGTTGCTTATAGAACTGCCAGGTTAATAATTCTTCCCGACTTGATTCCTTCTTCCAAAGCTTCCCCAATTTTAACAAGATCTGTGAATTTTGCACCTGACATAAGAAACATCTTTTCATAATACATGTTATCTTGAGCTTTGAGAAAGATGTCCTTTATTTTATTTCCATCCACGGGGGGTCAAACTCTAGCTGCTTCAAACCTTCAACAGATGGCATATTTACGAAATGTCTCAGTTGTTTTCTTTTTCAACTTCTCAAGGTAAGACCAATCCGGGATGATCTCAATGTTAAACGTAATATCCAACAGATGGCATATTCACGAAATGTCTCAGTTGTTTTCTTTTTCAACTTCTCAAGGTAAGACCAATCCGGGATGATCTCAATGTTAAACGTAAACCTTTCCATAAGATCCTCTGCCATATTACTCATATTATGCCACTTCTTAGGATTTTGATCAATATACCAAGTTAATGCATCTCCAATTAGACTTCTAATGAAAAACTTCATTCTTATGGCCTCATCTCTGCCTAATCCGACCAACTTGTCACAATAAGACCTCAAAAGATTGAGGATTTCTTGTACCATCAAACATCTCAAATTTTGATGGCTTGTATCCTGTAGGCAATTCAATATCAGGATGAACACAAAAATCTTCATATTCAAGCCCTTCATGTCCCTCGTGGACTTGGATATTTTTCAGTGCTTCCTTCAAATTATGAATCTCTCTGGCTATGTTTTCATCTACTCTTGACCTTGCTCTTCTCTCCATTTCCTCATACGGATCGATTTCTGGTATGGTTGGCATTTGGGCAACACAAGGTTGAGCTTCCGCTACATATACTTATGGCATATATCGTGTGTTCATTCGAGTGTGTGCTACCAGTATTGTTGGGTTGGTTGGTATTGTTGGGTGAGCGGGGTAGTTTGGATAGGTGGAGTTTGGATAAATGAGGAAGTTTGAGTAAGTGGAGTCTGATTCAGTGTAGTAGAGGGTAATGGATTGATTTGTTATGAATTTCCTTGTTGTAAATTGAATTGTTGGGAGTTGGCAACTTGTTTAAGAGTTGTTGGGTTGGTTTTATGAAGGGAGGGATTTGGTAGAGTAGGAATAGTTGAGTTGGTTTTATAAAGGGAGAGATTTGGTGGAGGAATGTCAACAGGTGGAAAAGATGGTGAGATGGTTGGATTCGTTACCTGCTCAGGAAGTAGTGTGGTTAGGCTGATTGACAAATTGGTAAGATTTTGAAGTCGATCGATTTCACTTTGCATGCTAGCCATTTGTTGCATTAAGCTAGAGATACGCTCATCATAAGAGGTTGAATCCCTTCCTTCCAAAGCTATGAGTTCATCTCTTGGAATAATGACAAGTCCTAGACTACTTTGATCACATGCATTTGAATCAGTCATGTCGGTGGATGATCAAGTTTTTTACCTCGTGAAGTATCGGTGATCGGCAAGTTTGTAGTCAATACAAATCAACCTTTTGGGAAATAAAGCAAGACCTCTTTTTGAAGAAGCAGAAAAAATATTAGTATAAAGCGGATAATCGTTGCTTCAATAACATCAAATAATATGGCAGATAAAAAAAAGAATACTATATGTATTATATTGCAAATAAATCGCATAATCAATGGGGAAATTAATAGAACAAGTATATTCTAGTATGCAAGGGACCTCTTTAATGCCAGAGGTAGGCCTAAACGCCAAATATACGAATTATGATAGATTGATCCAAGTCATTAAGACAAATCAAGTCTGAAAGATAAAAGATTAAATACTAATAAAAGAGTACAAGGCTAGGATTACAATGAAAATATGACATAATACAAGGTAAATAATAAGATTACAACAATGTATCAATAGGAAAATACTAAGACTTGGCCGAGATTTGTTTCTGATCAAGATGGTGGAGTAGATGAGGATGACACTTCAATATTGTTTGGTCTCGCTTTAGCATTTTTCAAAAACTGCATTATATTCTCCATTTGAACCCACATCTCTAGAGTGATCGTGTTAGTTTCTAGACTAGTCTGTCGTATCCAAATTGTCATCCTGATATCTTCAAAACCTTGCTCACATTTTGGGCTTATGCTATAGCGGGCCTCTCGAAGCCATGCTTGATATTCTGGAGCTGCTCTTACCAGTCCATTTCCTAGCTCTGTTGTGATAACATTATCCCATTCATGAAGAATCTCTCCAACTCTAGGTACTTTAAAGTCCATCCAAAGGAAACTTCAGAAACTCTCATGTCTGTTCGAAGAGGAATTACTTATGTTTGACCAAACTGTTGTAGCACGCGTATCGGAGCATATGACTAAAGTCCTTCCAACCCAATAAGCTCCATATAATATGACCCTCTCCATCTTATATATACAATGGAACATGAGAGTAATGGATACTTTCATTGAATTTGGTCACTAGTGTGGGAAACCAAGAACTCATGCAAATCACTGGTACCAACTGGAGACACGAATCGTTTTATCCTATCATAAAAACTGTTAATGCGATTGGTATCACTATTAACATATGTCCACCATGTTTTCGCATTGGTAGAAATGCTCCATCGCCCACATTTGCAATAGAAGATTACTACTTTCAAAGAAGTTTGTTTCTACTTTTTTACATTTCCCAAGAGCTCGAAGTATTTCTGCTAAAATCATAGGGACTAAGGTGAGTTCTTCACCATCGACTCCCTCAAAAAGCGCTCTAGCCACAAAATATATGCAAGTACTAATCTTTCCATGTTCTCGTGGAAATACCAAACTCCCAAGTAAAGCCACAGCAAATGCGACATGTCGCCTAGCTCGACAATGGCTAGAAGTGCAAGAGAATTCCTTCTTGAACAATTTGTAGCTATCTGGACGCCCATATCTCTCATATAAATAATCTAAGGAAACCCAATTGTATTCAAAACATCCAAGTTTTTTGGTATTCTTCAATCCTAAGTACGAAGAAATTTTCTTCCTGATTGACTATGTGGAATAATTTGACATCTCCTTTGATATTTTAAACCGGTGAAATAGCTTATTTCCTCCAATGTAGGTATTAACTCAAAGTCGCTAAACATAAATACGATATGGTCGGGATCACAAAATGAAACCAATGCTCTAATTACATGCTTGTCTGGAGAGATACTGAATAACTTAGTGAGGAACCCCACCCTCCTCATAATAGTTAGTTTTTCACAAAGGCTAAAACCTCCCCACCATGCTTTCAACTTGTATGGGATACCTTTAATCATCCTAATTTGAGAGATTGGCAGGACGGGATCCATCCTACAATACAAAGTAAAATAAAATAAAATTAAATAAAAATAATCTCCAAACTCATTATGTCAAAATCAAACTTAGATCTGTCTATTATGACCACGTTGTACAGAATATGCTGTGTTGGTCATTGGGTTATGAAGCCCGTTGACATATGGGTGGATTTCCTAAATGTGGAGTTAATGTTGAACTTCAACCCACCTAAGGTATATCCATGCATGATCCAAATCAATAGAGGTGGTATAATTCTATTCTATGTTTTCTAAGATTTGACTTACTAGATAATAGGTTCCCGAGCGGATAACTCGAATGAGGAGGCTACGCGGTCACATGGAAAAAGATCCGGACACCTCGCGCATATGCCAACTCTTCTAAATTTTGAATTTTTGAAAAAAAAGTTTGTTTGCACACCTCGCGCGTGTTTGTGATAGTATCAATTTTTCAAAATTGGAGGAAGTATGGACAGAATGATGATTTATATAATGCAAATAAATAAATTACATAAAATATAGCAATTAAAAAAATTACATCATGTAAAGAAAATATCAAGCATTTAATACAAAAACAAGCAATCAAAAAACAAACAAATATTAAAACATTGATTATTAACCTAAGTCTGTTATGGTTTAGAACCTAAAGTCCTCAGCGGAGTCGCCAAGCTGTTATACCCCCTTTTGGCTAGAGGTCAAACGGTGTACAACGTATTGGTGATTCCTAATTAAATAGCTTAAGGAGTCACCACATAATTATTTTTAAGGTAAATTAGGGTACCTATTTTTACTAAAATGATGTTAAAATTTACTCCATTTTAAGGTCTACTTAACCTATGTGATTCTAGATAAGGGTTCTAGTTATCCCAAAAGAAAGGGGTTAGGCATCTTTTAAGAGATGTTAAAAATAATTACCGGCCAAACATAGGTCAATAAAATTAAGACTAATTTAAATGCTAAAAAAATTAAATAGTCAAGAAAAGTAAATGGGAAAATAATTTTTTTAATCTTAAAATCGACAACACACTTAAAACTAAAAAAAGAATTTCTTTTGTGTTTGAAATAAAATGACGTGCATTTTTTATTTGGAGAAGTGATGAAACAACATTTTTTTTTTTGAAAATGGTATGCACCAATAAAATAATTTTGTATATGAAAATAATGCTCATGATTTGAAAAAAATATTTTTTAAGAGCTTGGCCTTGAAAACAAATATTGATTCTTTTAGAAATATAACAAGAAATTAATGCCATGGGAATGATTTATTTTTAACAAGAGGTGTCCAAACCCAAAAATCTATATTATACTAACTATGTGAGATAAAAGTGATAACATATTTAAGTAATACAAATAAGTTTATATTGTAAAGAAAAAAATAAGTTACCAGGCAAGTAATGAAAAAATGAGTATCCATGGATGACTCCAAGCAAGACTCCTTTGTTCGGCTTGCTATTTGAGATAATCTAAGATGTTGACTCCATATGTGGGTATGACAGTGTCAAGTCATGTGACTTGAATTTTACGAGAGTCTCGAATTGAGACTCCATTTGCTCCCAAGAGGTTCATGCAAATAAAGAGAAAAATATAAAGATTAATAAGACATTCAACTTTCATAATATTAAATAAAATAAACATATAATAAAGGAAAGTCATTACATCAAATATATTACCTAGACACAGATAAATAAATGAATAAGAAGTAAAATAAATATATAAAATTAAAAAAAAAATGAATGCAAATTGAGGTTCAAAGAGACTACCACAAAATCTTTTAAGCATAAAAACAAAATCCAAATTCCTTTACCCTTTGAGTTATAATGGTATTATACATATTCTCACTTAAACTAAGGACAGAAAAATTCTATATAAAATTTAAATAACTGAAAATGCATAGGCTCATTACTAATACTTGTCTTGAGTGAAAAACTTCATGTACCATTGCCTGCTGTTAATTAAAAAAAATGACTTGGATTTGACAACATAAATATAATTTAAACTTAGTAGGAAATGGAGGAGATTAGGGAGGCAACTAAACTTGAAAAAATCATGACATGGATAGCATGTACTAGTAAGCAAACCAATATCCTATACTAAAGTGAACTTACAATTCAAACACATTGAAAAGTGTCACACCCCACCCTGGGGTCGTGACCAGTGCCCGATAGGGGCATGCAAATACATACTAAACCAAATTCCTTTATAACCTAGTCTGGAATTCTACCGAAATTTCGGCAGAGTTTCCTCTGTTTT
>JAABOM020002018.1:0-20662 GCA_011800125.2 Solanum clarkiae
TTCTATTTTGATCCAATCAAGGACTTCCGACTTAAACTCAATTATACACACCAAATTCACTTGATACTCTAATCATGTACCGGGAATATACTTAAGTTCAAATTACACGACATCCACAACAAAATTTACCAATTGCATAATTGTCCTTGGTTTAAAAGAGGTACGGGGTCTAACAACAACGAGCATGGCAAGAGTCCCAGGTGGCCAAATGGCATTAGAGGAGCCCTGATAAGATTTTATAGGCCAAGGAACAGGAAACAAGCGATTTCAACAGTTTTCTACAGGTGTTAGCCCACGGATTTTGGGGCTACGTTGGGCTCCGGCGCAAGATTACAGAAAAATCATACAGGTGAGTCCGCAATGAGCCCAGAAGGATTCCCAGTTGTCCCGGCGGCGTTCGCACAGGCCTGGTAGAATTATATCAGCAAAAGAACAGGAAACATGCGATTTCGACTTTTTTCTGTGGGTGTTACCCCACAGATTCTAGGTCTACATAGGGCTTCGGCATAAGATTCTCGAAAAATCATATGGGTGGATTACAACAATCCTGAAAAGAGGCCCAGGTGGCTCGGCTGCATTGGCGGAGGCCTGGTAAGATTTAATGGGCCAAAGAACAGGAAACAAGTGATTTTGGCAATTTTCAGTGGGTGTTAGCTCACAGATTCTGGCGTTGCATGGGGCTCCGATGCAATATTCCTGAAAAATCATACAGGTGGTCCGCAATGAGTCCAGCAAGATGTCAGTTATCCTGGCGGCATTAGCGCATGCCTGATACAATTTTATCGGCAAAGGAACTGTAAACATGCGATTTTGACTTTTTTCTATGGGTGTTAGCCTACAGATTCTGGGTCTCCATGGGGCTTCGGCGCAAGATTCTCAAAAAATCATACGGGTGGGTTACAACGAGCCCAAAAAGAGGCCCAAGTGGCCCGGCTGCATTGGCGGAGGCATGACAGGATTTAATGGGCCAAGGAACAGGAAACAAGTGATTTTGACAATTTTCAATGGGTGTTAGCTCACGGATTCTGGCGTTGCATGGGGCTCCGGCCCAAGATTCTGAAATATTCATACCGATGGGTCCGCAATGAGCCCGGCCAGAGACTTAGGTGGCCCGACGGCATTGGCAAAGGCATGGTAAGATTTTGTGGTCCAAGGAACAAGAAATATGTGATTTCGTCAGTTTTCGATGGGTGTTAGCCCATGGATTCTGGAGCTGCATGGGGCTCCTGCGCAAAATTCCTGAAACATCATACGGGTGGGTCCGTAATGAGCTCGATAAGAGGCCAGGTGGCCCGAAGGCTTTAGAGGAGGCCTGGTAGGAGTTTATGGACCAAGAAACAGGAAATAGGTGATTCGGCAGATTTCGATGGGTGTTAGCCCACGAATTCTAAGGCTGCATGGGTTTCGGCACAAGATTTCCAAAAAATTATACGGGTGGATCCACAATGAGCCCGACAAGAGCCTAGGTTATCCGGCAGCGTTGGCGGAGGCCTGGTAGGCTTTTGTGGGCTAAGGAACATCAAACAAGCTATTTTGGTAGTTTTCGGTGGGTGGTAGCCCACTGATTCTGATGCTTCATGGGGCTCTGGTGCAAGATTCCCGAAAAATCATACGGGTGGGTGCACAATAAGCCTGGTAAAAGGCCTAGTGGCCTGGCGGCATTGGCGAAGACCTGGTAGGATTTGTATGGTCCAAGGAACAGGAAACAGGCGATTTCAGCAGCTTTTGGTGGGTGTTAATGCATGGATTCTGGAGCTGCATGGGGCTCTGGTGCAAGATTCTTGAAAAATCATATAGGTGGCTTCGAAACGAGCCCAGAAAAAGGCTCAAGTAGCCTGATGGCGATGGTGATGGCGGAGACCTTGTAGGATTTTATTGTCCAAAGCACAGGAAACAAGTGATTTCGGCAGTTTTTTAAAGGTGTTAGCGCACAGATTCTTGAGATGCATGGGGCTCCGGCGCATGATTCTCAAAAAATCATACAAGTGGGTTCGCAACGAGCCCGGTAAGATGCCCTGGTGGCCCAGTGGCATTGGCAGAGGTATGGTAGGAGTTTACGGGAGAAGGAAAAGGAAACATGAGATTTTGACAACTTTCGGTGGGTGTTAGCCCACAGATTCTGGGGCTGCATGGGGCTCGGGCACAAGATTCCCAAAAAATCATACGGGTGCAATCGCAATGAGACTGTTAAGAGGCCTAGGTGACTCGGTGTCATTGTCTGTGGCATGATAAGATTTTATGGGCGAAGGAATAGGAAACAGGCGATTTCAGTAGTTTTCTCTGGGTGTTAGCCCACAGATTCTTGGGCTGCATGGGGCTCCAGCGCAAGATTTCGATAAAATCATATAAGTGGGTCTGAAACAAGCCCAAAAAGAGGGACAGGTGGCTCGATGGCATTGGCGAAGGCCTGGTAGGATTTTATGGGTGAAGGAATGGGAAACAGGCGATTTCGGTAGTTTTCTGTAGGTGTTAGCCCATGAATTCTGGGGCTGCTTATGGCTCCGGTGTTAGATTTCTGAAAAATCATATGGGTAGGTTCGTAACACTCCCAATAAGAGGCCAGGTGACACAACGACATTGGCGGTGGCCTGGTAGGATTTTATGGGCCAGGGAATAGCAAACAGCCGATTATCGCAATTTTTGGTGGGTGTTAACCCGCGAATATTTTGTGCTACATGGGGCTACGGCCCAAGATTCTCAAAAAATCAAATAAGTAGGTTCGTAATGAGCTCAGCAAGAGGTCTATGTGGCCCGACAGCATTGGCAGAGGCTTGGTAGGATTTTATAGGCCAAGGAACAGGAAACATGCGATTTCAGCAATTTTCGATGGGTGTGAGCGCAAGGATCCTGGCTTTGCATGGGGCTCCGACGTAAGATTCCCAAAAAATATATGGGTGGGTACGCAACGGTCTGGGCATGAGGTCCAAGTGGCCCAACAGCGTTGGAGGAGGTTTGGTAGGATTTTATGGGCCAAGGAACAGGAAAGAGGCAGTTTCGGCAGTTTTTGGTGGGTGTTAGCCCACGAACTCTTGGGCTGTATGGAGCTCCAGCGCAAGATTCCTGAAAATCATACGGGTATGTCTGCAACGAGCCGGCAAGAGGCCCAGGTGACCCATCGGCGTTTGCGGAGGCCTGGTAAGATTTTATGCGCCAAGCAACAGGAAACCGATGATTTCGACATAAAATCCTACCAGGCCTCCGCCAACGCCGTCGGGCCACCTGAGCCTCTTAACGAGCTCGTTGCGGACCCACCCGTATTATTTTTTGGGAACCTTCGCCGAAGCCCTATGCAACAGCAGAATTTGTGGGCTAAAACCTATCGAAAACTGTCGAAAGTGCCTGTTTCCTGTTCCTTTGACCCATATAATCCTACCAGGTCTCCACCAACACCGCCAGGCCACCTGCTCCTTTTATCGGGCTCATTGAGTACCCACCCGTATGATTTTTCAGGAATCTTATGCTGGAGCCCCATGCAGCCCCAGAATCCGTGGGCTTAACACCCATAGAAAACTGTCAAAATCGCCTGTTTCCTGTTTCTTGGACTATAAAATACTATTAGGCCTCCGCAAATGCCGCCGAGCCACCTGGGCCTCTTGTAGGGCTCATTGCAGACCCATTCATACGATTTTTTGACAATCTTGGTGTGGAGCCCTATGTAGCCCCCGAATTCGTGGGATACACACACAGAGAAAATTATCGAAATCGCATGTTTCTAGTTCCTTAAGACATAAAATCCTACCAGGCCTCCGCTAATACCGCTAGACTACCTAAACCTCTTGCCAGGTTCGGTTCTGACAAACCTATATGATATTTTGGGAATCTTGCACTAGAGCCCCATGCAGCCCAAGAATCTATGGGCTAACACCCACCAAAATCTGCCAAAATCGTCTGTTTTCTATTCCTTAGTCCAAAAACTCCTACCAGGCCTCCGCCAATACCATTGGACCACTTGGGCCTGTTGCCGTGCTCATTGTGGACCGACCTATATGATTTTTTGGAATCTTGTACTGGAGCCCCATGCAGCCCCAGAATTCGTGGGCTGACACCCATAGAAAACTGCAGAAATTGCTCGTTTCGTCTTCCTTAGCCCATAAAATTCTACCAAGCCTCTGCCAACGCCGCCGAGACACCTGGGCCTCTTGTCGGGCTCATTGCGGACCCACGCGTATGATTTTCAAGAATCTTGCACCGGAGCCCCAGAATCCATGGGCTAACAGCCACAGAAAATTGCCAAAATCATCTGTTTCCTGTTCCTTGGCCCATAAAATCCTACCAGGACTCCACCAACGCCGCCAGGCCACCTAGGTCTCTTATCAGACTCGTTGCGGACCCACTTGTATGAATTTTTGGAAATCTTGTACCGGATCCCATGCAGTGCTAGAATCCGTGGGCCAACACTTGTCGAAAAATGCCAAAATCGCCTGTTTTCAATTCCTTGGCCCATAAAATCCTCCCAGGCCTCCGCCAACGCAGCCGGCCACCTGGCCTCTTTCCGGGCTAGTTGCGAACCCACCCATATGAATTTTAGAGAATCTTGCGCAGGAACCCCATGAAACCCTAGAATTCATGGGCTAACACCCACATAAAACTATCGAAATCGTTTATTTCCTGTTCCTTGGCCCATAAAACCCTACCATGCCTCCATCAACACCATCGGGCCACCTTGGCCTCTTGGTGGACTCGTGTCGGACCCATCCCTATGATTTTTTGAGAATCTTGCGTCGGGGCTGCCTGCGCCGGAGCCCCTTGCAGCCCCAGAATCCTTGGGCTAACACCCATAGAAAACTGCTGAAATCGCTTGTTTCCTGTTCCTTGGACCATAAAATCCTATTAGGCCTCCACCAATGCCGCCGGGCCACCTACGCTTCTTACTGAGCTCGTTGCAGACCCACCTATATGATTTTTTCGGAATCTCGCGTTGTAGCCCCATGTAACACCAGAATTCATTTATTAATACTCATCAAAAACTGTCGAAATCGCCTATTTCCTGTTCCTTGGCCCATAAAAATCCTACTAGGCCTCCGCCAATGCCGCCGGGCCACCTGGGCCTCTTGTCAGGCTCGTTGTGGACCTACCTATATTATTTTTTGGCAATCTTGCCCCAAAGCCCAATGCAGCCCCAGAATTCATGGGCTAAAATGTCGCCGAGCCACTAGTCTCTTACGGGATCTTGCGGACCGATCGGTATGATTTTTCAATAATCTTGCACCGAAGCCCCATTCAATCCCAGAATCTGTGGGCTAAGACCCACCGAAAATTGCAGAAAATTGCCTGCTTCCTGTTCCTTGGAACTTAAAATCCTACTAGGCCTCCGCCATTGCCGCCGGGCCACCTAGGTCTCATTCTGGGCACATTGCAGGCCCACTCATATAAATTTTTAGGAAACTTGCGCCGGAGCCCCATGTAACGCCAAAATTTGTGGGCTAACACTTATCGAGAACTACCGAAATCACCTGTTTTTTGTTCTTTGGCCCATAAAATCTTACCATGCCTCCGTCAATGCAGCCAGGCCACCTGGGCCTCTGGTCGGGCTTGTTGCGGACAACTCATATGATTTGTAAAGAATCTTGTGTCGGAGCCCCATGCAGCCACAGAATCCGTGAGCTAGCACCTATCAAAAATTGCTGAAATCGCCTGTTCCCAGTTTCTTGGCCCATAAAATCCTACAGACCTCTGTCAACACCGTCGGATCTTTTGGACCTCTTGTCGAGCTCGTTGCAGAACCACCAAAATGATTTTTTGGGAATCTTGCTTTGGAGCCATATGCAATGCCAAAATCCGTGGGCTAACACCTACCGAAAACTGTCGAAATTTCCTGTTTCCTTTTCCTTGGCCTATAAAATCCTATCAGGCCTCCGCCAATGCCGCCGAACCACCTGGGCCTCTTGCTGGGCTCAGTGTGGACCTACCCATATGATTATTCGAGAATCTTGTGTCGAAGCCCCATGCAACCCTAGAATCCGTGGTCTAAAACCCATAGAAAACTGCCGAAATCACCTGTTTCCTGTTCCTTGGCCCATGAAACCCTACCTGGCCTCCGCCAACATTGCCGGGAATTTTGGGCCTCTTGTCGGGCTCATTTTGGAACCAGCTGAATGATTTTTTGGGAATCTTGCTTTGGAGCCCCATGCAGCGCCAAAATCCATGGGCTAACACCCATCGAAAACTGCTGAAATCGCCTGTTTCCTATTCCTTGGCCCATATAATCCTACAAGTCTTCCGCCAATGCCGCCGAGCCACATGGGCCTCATACTAGGCTTGTTGCAGACTCACCCATATGATTTTTCGAGAATCTTGTGCCGGAGCTCCAGGCAGCCCTAGAATCTGTGCGCTCACCCCAAAAGAAAACTGCCAAAATCACCTGTTTCCTGTTCCTTAGCCCATAAAATCCTACCAGGCCTCCGCCAATTGGTCGGCCACCTGGACCTCTCGACGGGCTCGTTGCAGACCCACCTGCATGATTTTTTGAGAATCTTGCGCTGGAGCCTAATTAACTCCCACAAAAAACTACCGAAATCGCCTGTTTCCAGTTCCTTGGACCATAAAGTCTTTTCACGCCTCCGCCACCACTGTCGAGCCAACTTGTCCTCTTGTCGGGCTTGTTGCAGACTTACCCATATTATTTTTCGAGATTCTTGAGCCGAAGCCCCATGTAGACACCCATTGAAAACTACCAAAATCGCATGTTTCCTGTTCCTTGACCCATAAGATCCTATCAAGCCTCCGTCAACATCACTGGACCACCTGGGCCTCTTGCCAAGCTCGTTGCGGACCCACCCATATGATTTTTCAAGAATCTCGCGTCAAATTCCCATGCAGCACCAAAATTCATCTGCTAACATCCACCGAATATTGCCAAAATAGTATGTTTCATGTTCATTGTCCCATAAAATACTTCTACGCCTCTGCCAATGCTTCTGGGCCACCTGGGCCTCTTATCGGGCTCGTTGTGGACCCAGGTGTATGAGTTTTTGGGAATTTTGCGCTGGAGACCCATGTAGCGCCAAAATCTGTTGGCTAACACCCACAGAAAACTATTGATATCGCCTTTTTCATGTTCCTTAGCCCATAAAATCCTACCAAGCCTCTGCCAATGCCGCCGGGCCACCTGGGCCTCTTGCCAGGCTTCTTACAGACGTACCCATATGATTTTTTGAATATCTTGTGCCGGAGCCCCATGCATCCCCACAATCCGTGGATTAACACCTACAGAAGACTGTTGAAATTGCCTGTTTCCTGTTTCTTAGCCTATAAAATCCAACCAGGCTTCCACCAACGCCTATGGGCCACGTGGGCCTCTTGCTGGGATCGTTGCAGACCCACCCATATGATTTTTTAAGAATATTGCGTCGGAGACCCACAATTCGTGGGCTAACACCCATAAAAACTGTCGAAATTGCATGTTTCCTGTTCCTTGGCCCATAAAATCAGACCAGGTCTCCGCCAATGCTGCCGGGCCACCTGGTCCTCTTGTCGTGCTCATTGCGGACCTACCTGTATGATTTTTTGAGAATCGTGCGTTGAAGCCCCATGCAGCGCCAGAATCTGTGGGCTAACACCCACCAAAAAACTGCCAAAATCGTTTGTTTCCTATTCCTTGGCCCATAAAATCCTACTAGGCCTCCGCCAACATCGCCGAGACACCTGGGCCTCTTGTCGGGCCTGTTGATGACCCACCCTTATGATTATTTTGAATGTTGCGCTGGAGCCCCATGCAGCCCCAGAATCCATGGGCTAACACCCACCAAAAACTGCCGCAATCGCTTGTTTCCTGTTTCTTAGCCTATAAAATCCTACCAAGCCTAAGCCAATGCCGTCGGGCCACCTATGCCTCTTGCTGGGCTCATTGCAGACCCATCCGTATGATTTTTTGGGAATTTTGCACAGAGCCCATACATCCCCAGCATCCGTAGGCTAACACCCACAGAAAACTGTCGAAACCTCTTGTTTCTTGTTCCATGGCCCTTAAAATCCTATCGGGCTCTACTAATGTAGCTGGGCCACTTGGCCCTCTTGCCGGGCTCATTGTGGACCCATCCATATGAATTTTTGAGAATCTTGCATCGGAGCCTCAAACAGCGCTAGAATCTGTGGGCTACTAAAATCGTCTGTTTCCTAATCCTTCGCCCATAAAATCCTACCAGGCCTCCGCCAACATTGCTGGGCCACCTGGTCCTCTTTCTAGGCTCGTATCGGACCCATCCATATGATTTTTTGAAAATCTTGCGTCGGACCCCATACAACATTAGAATTTGTGGGCTAACCCCTACAAAAAATTGGCAAAATCACATGTTACCTGTTCCTTGGCGCATAAAATCCTACCAGGCCTCCACCAATGCTGTCGAGCCATCTTGGCCTTTTGTCGGGATCATTGCGAACCCACCCATATGATTTTTCGGGAATCTTACGCCGGAGCCCCATACAACCCAGAAATCGGGGCTAACATCCATCGAAAACTGCTAAAATTGCTTGTTTCCTGCTCCTTGGAATATAAAATCCTATGAGGCCTCGCCAACGCTGCCAGGCCACTTGGGCCTCTCGTCGGGCTTGTTGCAGACCCACCCATATGAGTTTTCAGGAATCTTCCACCGGAGCCCCATACAGTGCCAGAATCCGTGGGCTAACACCCACAAAAAACTACCAAAATCGCTTGTTTTTTATTCCTTGGCCCATAAAATCCTACCAGGCCTCCACCAATACTGTCGGGACACCTGGGCCTCCTGCTAGGCTCGTTGTGGATCCTCCCGTATGATTTTTTGAGAATCTTGCACCAGAGCCCCATCCAGCCCCAGAATCCGTGTTCTTTTGTCCTTAAAATCCTTTCAAACATCCCTCGCCGTTGTCGGGCTACTGATGATGTTCACACTCCAATAAGAAAGCGGTCATTATCAGCAGTTAACTTAACCAAGGTTAGGATCGAATCCACAGGGAATACAGGGCTTGACTATAAGACTTCACCACTAATCATTCCTAGTATTTATGACTACAACCTCTAAAGGGGGGGCATTTGTGATTCAAAAATAAAATAAAACTACCACTAACTATAATGCGAGGAAATACTCAATTTTGGGGATAACTTGGGAATTGTGTTTCCCATGGTTCATCGACTTGATTACCCTAGATAACATAACTACAATTAGTGATATGCAAGCAGGACAGTAACTTAGGATCTTCGAGCCCTCTTGTGAAGGTGAAGGTCGAATTTCACCATGGTACTTGGTCGGCAACCATGGCGTGCCAAATAACCATTATTTATTATCCTAGTCAACCTTCCCTTGGTCAGGCTCAGTTGATTAGACGAGAACACATGAATCAAATTCTGTCATTTACTTCCCTTTTCCTATTCGTCACTACCTTGGTCAAGATTGTGATAGTAGGCGGGGTTTGGTGTTGGCCACCACCAAACAACAATAATAATGAAGGGAAATAGATAATACATGCAAAACCCCAATCATGGAGATGCAAGAAACCCAGGTCATCTCAAGTTAACTATCCATGGTTCCCACAACCCCAAGTTGTGGGTGCTTAGCTACTCATGGCTAAGTAAAACAAGCAAAAATGTACATACAGGACATAAATGAGAGCTTTACCAATACCATTGAAGAAAATAGGCAACACAAGTTGCAAACCCACAAGCTTGATTGATCAACAATGAGTACAAGGCGGGATTTGCAATCCCCAAAATGGTTTTTCCAAGAGAAAACAATAAACTACTCTAAAAAACTAAGAAAAGATTCAAAGAGTGATTTAGAATGTCTCCTGGTCGAACTTCCTTCTAAAAATCTAACTTAAACTATATATATTATTTACAAAATAATCCTAGAATTTACACAGAAAAGACAGCTTGCAGCTGATAAGTTGCACTGGTACGATCGTAGGATGACCTATGAGTCGTAGTCAAGGTCTCGTATCAGGTTCTTGGCATCATGGACTAAATTGGTACGACCCATAGGTACGAGTCGTTGCCTGAGCTATGACTTGTATGTTGCTTTCGTAGTTCTTCGCCTTTAGTTTTTGGTCCAACATTTTGGATCTTTGATTCTTACTATGAGTCCACCTATACGAGTCGTAGTGTGTCTTACGACTCGTAGGATGTCTTTGTGGGAGTGACCTTCACTTGGCAGACTTTTGAACTTTTGGTCTCTGATTCTTGGTACGACACACCCGACGACTCCTAGCTTGAGCTACAACTGGTAGGTGGGATCGTATGGCCTATGCTTCAGCAAAATCTGTAGCTTTTCTTCAAAATCATGTCAACCTAACTTTTCTACAAGATTAACACAAAAACACATTAACCCATAAAAAGCCACTTTAAAAACTCACAAAATCCCTTGTCTCGGGCACCAAACGTGTTGTATTTTGGCAGCACATCAATACCCTCAACTTAGAATTGTTGCTTGTCCTCAAGCGACGACTCAATTTGTGCAGACAAAGAGAAATTCATAGCAACTATACTAATGGCATATACAACAGCTCCTTTGATTCAGGTACCCAACTACTATTTTCAAAATAGGCTTGCAAAGTTATTAAGAAAACAAGAACATAATGAGATGCTTGGTAATCCAACTATATGACCGTCCACAATCACTGGTATACTCATATGCTACTCAAGTAGTGCAAATGCCCTCACCAGAGAGAAGTCTCTCATACTCACTCAAAAGCATTTAGAATTCAGGGACTGAGGAAGCATTCTCACTCTCACAACTGAAATTCAATGCATACTGACTAATATCATAAGCTTGCCTCTATACTCATCTTCTGGATTGGTGATAAAGTGGAGGTGGATCACTTTAGGACTTATAGGCTTGTAACATAGGTTCAGGGTGCTTTGGTAAGGTACTTTGGGCAAGAAGTGACTAAAAGCTATCCTTGAACCATGTTTACCAACACTTTTTACTTTCATGATCCAACCCTTTTTAATCAATCTATCCTTATTCTCCTGGTTTGAACTTTTCTCGAGTGCTTTCTTTCTCTTTCTCAGTTGTACCTCGGTTTCAAACTCATTTTTTCTATTGTTTTTCCTCAACTCAATGCACTTTTCCTTTCTTTTCTTCACTCGGTTCATGTTTTTTTCATTTCTTTCTTGATTTTCCAACTAACCACCTTATTGTTATTACTTTACCACAATAAAGGCCACCCTCAACTTAGGCTCAAGGTTCACATGTTCAAGGATATACAAGGGCCAATATCAGGGTATTTCATCAAACAAGGTCAACCTAGGAAGGTCTCAAGAAAGAATGAGTATATGAGAAGCTCAAAAGTTTAGAACAAGGGATTCACTCGCTCATCTGGTGGATCATTCAGGCCAAAAGTGATTTCACTAAAATAACAAAGGCCTAAGATCTTTTGCATATCCACCACATCACAAAACCAATTTAAGAGTAACAAGGCAAGTTCTGGGTCCATACAAGATGCATGAATGCAGCAAAATACACTCATAACAAACACGGCAATTGCATCCACAATCAAGTAAAGACTCACAGGTCATATTTTCAATCTCAGCTTACCTTCACAATATCAGAACAAACATTGCTAGATACTCAAAAATGTATGAATACATCAATAATCACAACCTCAAAAATTTTGAGGGTACACAATTTTTCATCAACACTTTAACAACACATCTAAAAATGTCAATAGATAATACTACTATGAATTTACCCATTAGCTACACTACCTAAACATACCGGTTCAACAGAAGAGTAAACATCCACAAGGAAAAAGAAGCACGTCAGGAAAACCTTAGAATCAAAAATAGGGGAACTTATGGACTTGAGGCTACTCAAACTACACCTTAATCCATAACTTCCCACACCCCACCAAAACATAATACTTCGTCCTCAAAGTAAAGACAAGAACAAAAACAAAACACGATAATATAGAAATATATACATACATCCATTAAAAAAACAAAAATTAACATCCAAAGTATAAGTAAAAATAACATCCAACATAAGAATATTTAAACACAACCAAAAACCAACATGATAAAATGATTGACTGAAAAGAGAACAAAGTATCCAACATAACAAAATAAGAACTGGGGTCAAAAGAAGTCAATCATCATGGTGCATCAAGCACCGGTCTATCGCTGGTCTATGCGGTCCTGGGGAACCATCTCATCTGCAGCTATCTGAGAACTGCCCTCTCTCTGTGGGGTGTGTTGTGCTCGCTCTATCTGAATAGCTGCCAACAAAAGTGACTCCCGCACCATCTCCTCAGGTAAGGGCTCCTCCTTCTGTCTCGGCTTCTTCAGAGTCGGCTCTGGTCATCACTCTGCTCAAGGGGCCTCTTCCCACGGGTGTCCGGATGGTCGGTGAGCCAATCAAATGCTTCATCACCTAACGGTGCTACCTCTGAGCCTGGAATAGGGGCTGCCAACTTCTGTAATAAGTCGGCCTTGAAGTTGGCCAACTCCCCAGTAACTGCGCTCATGTCGGCAGGCCTATCTCTCTCAAGCCTTTTGTGGACTCTAGTCGTAAATGCATCGACCCATGCATCCACCTCTCAGACTTCTCATCAACTAAATCTCTGTAAAATTCCTTCATCCTCTCCTCGGAGTCCCGAACAGTCTGATCAATCAATGGCCGAACTCGTGCTGACAACTCATATAGCCTTCTCTCTGCTGCAGCTACCCTGTATAATAAATCTTAAAATGCAACAGTAGAGAAAATAGGGTCAACCTGTAAAGTAGATGTTGCTGGTTCTGGAGCGCTGGAGGATGGTGTAGGCATGATCTCAATCGCTGGTGTAGGCTCTATAGTAGTCGAAGTAGTGCCGGTAGTAGCTGGAGGTGAACTTGGAATCTGTGGCTCTACCGAGAATGGCTCTGGGATAGCTAGAGGAATAGCTCTCTGTAGGGCTATTAGATTCTCATCAGCCTTGATTAGGCTGGGGTCAATCGTACGTAAAGCCTTTACATGAGGATCCAAGTGGAGAGAAACCCGCACATAGCTTCCTTGCATAATGTATGAATCAGAATGGGGAATGCCACTGCTTGCTGAGTGTGGAATGCTCACTCGTGAATCTGTTCTACCATAATATGAGCCCAATCAATTTCATACCCTGCCAAGATGCTCGCCAATAACATGGCTCTCTCTAATGACATCATATTATCCGTGAATATGGGTCTGATACGCCATCGGATAATAGACCACCAAAACTTTGCCCTAAATGAAAGATAGGCCTTCAGGATATGCTTGGCATGGTTTGTAACCTATATCGTCTTAACACCTTCCTCACAAATTTGGCCCACTATCAACCTCAATAACTCTGTTCTCAACCTAACATCATTCTGATTAACTATTTTCCTCATGTCTTCCCTCCTATGATCATATTACATTGTGGGGTGTGGGGCTCTGTAATTAGGTCTGAATTGCACCCTTCGAATAGTCTCTGCTGAGATGTCGACAACCTCACCCCTGACCATGACTTCACTCAACCGTGGTGCATCAATGGGTTTCATGAGCCTCGAAAGGTTCCCACGTACAATCGCATAGTAAGAGGCATAGAATTCTCGAACCAAGAAAGGGGTGTACTTTCCCAACACTTGTGATAACCATCCTAACCCATGGCGATCAATGTCAGTTTCTAAACCTGGCACACCCTTCAACCCTAAGTCTTTTAACCTTGCTTGCTTATGAAATTTTAGCACTGGCCTCCCTTGACTCTTAAGTTCCAGTCCCTTATCATAGATCTCTTTCATTCTAGGAACACACCATCTTGTGTTCTGCGGCTCGGTGGAGGTGACGGTGTAAGCAGAATCAGCTGGTTATGAAGGAGTGTTCTCTTCTGGCTGAGCCTGAGACACTTCAAGAGAACCAGATTCAGAAGTGAAGTCATCATCATCTAACCCATCTTCTTTACCCTCCTTATCAGACTGGGAGGAGCTATCCACTTCCATCGGTATTTTGGTTGATTATGTCATGTTAAGGGCACGTTAGCCTCAAGGTCAGGGTGCACATTCATCTATTCAATTGATTTCTCGTCCTCAGAGGACTCATCTCGTAGGCGATGACCAAAAATAGAGGAAGCACCCCTTCGACCTCTTGAAGACATTATCTCTGAAAAATTGTCAACATGTTAAATCATGAGCCTCATGATGTTTTGGTTTAATCAAACAAGTAACAAATGAAACAATCAAATAAGAACATTCAGAAAATCTAAGTAAAAACAAACAGAACCAGGTTAAGGGCTGCAGATACGAGGTGTAAGTACGATTAGTAGGATAATCTATGAGTCATATAGTAGCCTCATAACAACAAGGTAACTAAGGGAAATGTATTCTGGAATCAGGTAGGAGATGTAGCTACGACTCGTAGTGTGCACTACGAGTCATAGGCCGGGTTTGTGTCTTATTTCAGACACATTTTGAGAGTTCAAATCAAGGCCATGAAACCACCACTACGACTTGTAACAAGGGCTACAAGTCGTAGGTGAGTCTCGCATGGAAAATGTTAAGGCATCTTAGGTGACTGATGCCTGCTAGAAAGATCCACTACGACTCGTAGGGTAACCTACGACTCTTAGTGGGTCCTCGTAGCAGAAAGCAGAGAGCACCCAGGGTGCCTCCAACATTTCCATAACAACCAACAACCAATCAGAAAGCATCAGAGTTTACACACACAGAGATATAGGAGATACTGCAGCAACTTAAACACTCTTCATTGTCAATCATCTCAAAACAAAGCATGAATTTTCCTCCATCTGGGAAAAGCACTTCTAATAGTAAAAATATCAATGCACAATAAAGCGGATACACATAAGTAAATTACCCTAAGAGAATTATAATACCCTCAACCCAACAATTTCAACCCCACATACTTTCCGCAAGATAATGACCCATAGAATACACAACAAAGCACATGGCCATAATATTAGGCATCAAGGTCACCCAATAAAGGTAAAATGCAGGATACGACCCGTCAAAGTGACCTAGACAGTTATGCAACATGGTTTTCCTACTTCCACAATCACTATCACATGGTTTTGCAAATCATGATCATAAGGCATTCATTCAAACCTCCATAAGACAAGACTATTTTAGATATAAACCGAATTTAACCGCGAGAACTTACCAGACGAATGTGCGAATGGATGACGAGAAGAAGAAGAACCGGAAGAGTTCTTGATGCACAATTATCTTGCTAGGGAATTTTAGTGGGTGAAAGATGTAAAGATAAATGAAATAGTGAAAGGGAATGATGGGGGAGTTATAAACTAAAAGGGAATGCTTCATGAAGGGACATGAAGAGCCAAGAGATATTAGTCTCTTAATATTCAAAATAGTTCGCCCTTTAAAATTTGGCAGTTTTGTCTTATAAGACCCTGACTACGAGTCGTATGAAGTCATATGACTCATAGGTCACGGTCTCGTAGCAGACCCAACACTTAGGAAAATTCACGACTTCATACCTGAGCACTACGAACCCCACTTAAGACTCATAGGGGACCCTACGAATCGTAAGGTTGGCTCATAATGTGTGTGCCAACTTTTAGTGCTCATTGCTTCCCTCTATAAGGCATGAATATGAGTCGTAACAGTCATGATGACTCATAGGCCTGCTCGTAGAAGCTGTATCCAAGCATAGTTTTTCCCTTCGTCAGTTCTTGGTTTGTTCCTGCAACCTATTACCTAAAGTACACCAAAATGCCAATCGATACAAATGGTTCAAAGTCTCAACAATCAAAGCATAATATTAAATTACCGACTAACAAGTAAAGTATGATAAAATGTCTCAAAATAAAATGACACACAGAAGATGCTTGGGTTGCCTCCCAAGAAGCGTCTTGTTTAATATCATGGCTCGACTTTGTCATCATGAATAATCAAACATCTCCATGAGTTCCATCGATGCTCATTCCACTCTTCCTTTGTTCATCTTGCATTGCATTTAGTTAATCAGCAAGTTGTTTTATCCTATCACCAAGGCTTTGCATTGATATAGTTTGTTGTTCCCTTTTGTAGTTAAATTTGAGGACATCAAACTTTATCTCTCTGACAATGTCATCTTGCTCCTTCACCTTGATCAGGACTTGTTCAAGCATATGCTCAATCCGGGTCAGTTTGTCAGTGATGCAATAATGGTGGGATAACCTCATCCAATGTGCAACATTGTCGCTTTTTGGTTTACTAGAGGCTCCCGTAGATACACTAGTAGTTGGTCTGGCATGCCCTTGAAGGGGTTAGTAGACTTGGGCAACCGCAGATAGCTTATGCATAATCTCAGTGATCTCATTAAATGGTCGTCTTACGAACTTGCAACAGTCCCCTCCAAACAGAGCATCAGCCTGCCCTTGTTGCTCAGAGGTTAGTGCTCGGTAGAAGTTAGCTGCCAATTCATCATCAGTCAGACCATGTTTCTGATTTGCTGCTAACCACTATTTGTACCTCTCCCAAGCCACTACTAAAGGTTCTCCTAGTTCTCTTTTGAAATTACACATGTTGTTCTGTAGTTTTTACTTGTTGGACTCCTTATAGAAGTTCATGAGGAAGACTCTCTGTACATCCCTCCAGTTTGAAAAAACATCAAGTGGGAGGATTTACCACCATTCTGCAGCTTCATTCCGGAGAGTAATTGGGAAAACCTGAAGAGTCATGGCCTCCCAAGCAGGATGTCTTGTCCCAAGGACCCCCCTTAACGTTTGAGTGAAATTCTGTAGGTGGATTTGGAGATCTTCGAACTCCTACCCATAGAATAAAGTACGCCTCTGCAAAGCTTCCAACAAGTCGTTGCAATGTAGAACTTTTATTCAGTCATAGTGCCAGCCAACCTGCACCTGAAATCAACTAACCAAAAACGAACAGAAATAATAAAATACACGAGACTTTAAAAATTAACACTTGAACTAACTAATAGTGAAATCAAATCATAACCTAGTCGTATTCGCTGGTAATTGCGTCATAATTTCTGATGATGTTCATGCTCCAATAAGAAAGCGATCATTGTCAGCAATTAATCTAACCGAGGTTAGGGTCGAATCCACAGGGAATACAGAGCTTGACTACAAGACTTCATCACTAATAACTTATAGTATTTATGACTACAATCTCTAAAGAGGGGGAGGGGTTTTTTGTGATTTCAAAAACAAAATAAAACTACCACTAACTATAACGCGAGGAAACACTCAATTTTGGGGACAACGTCAAAATTGTGTTTCCTATGGTTCATCGACTTGATTACCCTAGATAACATAACTACCACTGGTGATTTGCATATAGGACGGTAACTTAGGTTCTTCCAACCCTCTTGTGAAGGTGAAGGCCGAATTTCACCATGGCGCTTGATCGGCAACCATGGCATGCCAACTAATTGTTATTTATTATCCCAGTCAACCTCCCCTTGGTCAGGCTCAGTTAATAAGACGAGAACACATCAATCGAATTCTGTCATCTACTTCCATTTTCCTATTTGTCACTACCTTGGTCGGGATCGTGATAGCAGGCGGGGTTTGGTGTTGGCCACCACCAAACAATAATAATGAAGGAAAATAGATAATACATGCAACACCCCAATAATGGAAATGCAAGAAACCTAGGTCATCTCAAGTCAACTACCCATGGTTCCCACAACACTAAGTTGTTGGTGCTTAGCTACTCATGGCTAAGTAAAACAAGAAAAATGTATATAAAAGACATAAATGAGAGCTTTACCAATACCAATGAAGAAAATAGGCACCACAACTTGCAAACCTACAAGCTTGATTGATCAACAATGAGTACAAGGCAAGATTACCAATCCCCAAAATGGGTTTTCCAAGGGAGAACAATAAACTACTCTAAAAAACTAAGAAAAGATTCAAAGAGTGATTTAGAATGTCTCCTGGTCGAACTCCCTTTTAAAAACCTAGCTTAAACTATATATAGTATTTACAAAACAACCCTAGAATTTACACCAAAAAGACAGCTGGAGCTGATAAGTTGTGTAGGTACGACTCGTAGTCAAGGTCTCGTACCAGGTTCTTGGCATCTTGGACTAAACTGGTACGACCCATACGTACAAGTTGTTGCTTGAGCTACGACTCGTATATTGATCTCGTAGTCTTGGCATTCAGTCTTTGGTCCAATATTTTGGCTCTCTGATTTTTGCTACGAGTCCACCTATATGAGTCGTAGTGTGTCTTACAACTCGTAGTATGTCTTTGTAAGAGTGACCTTAACTTGGAAGATTTCTGAATTTTTGGTCTCTGATTCTTGCTACGACATACCCTACGACTTGTAGCTTGAGCTACGATTGTAGGTTGGCTCGTTTGGCCTATGCTTCAGCAAAATCTGTAACTTTTCTTCAAAATCATGTCAACCTAACTTTTCTGCAAGATTAACACAAAACACATCAAAACCATAAAAAGTCGCTTTAAGAAGTCACAAAATCCCTTGTTTTAGGCAACAAATGTGTTGTATTTTGACAGCACATCAGCTACCTAGGCCTCTTGCCAAGATCTTTATGGACCCACTCGTATGATTTTTGGGAAAGTTGCACCAACGCCCCTTGCAATGCCAGAATCTGTGGGCTAACACCTATTAAAAACTATCAAAATCGCCTGTTTCCTGTTCCTTGACCCATAAAATCTTACCAGGCGTCCTCCACTGCCGCTAGGTTGCCTAGGCCTTTTGTCGGGCTCGTCATGGACTTACTCGTATGATTTTTCTGAAAAGTTGCACCAGAGCCCCGTGCAGTACCAAAATTGTGGGCTAACACCCATAGAAAACTATCAAAATCGCTTGTTTCCTTTTCCTTGGCCCATAAAATCCTACCAGGCCTCCCCTGCCACTGTCGAGCCACCTGAGCCTCTTGCCAGGCTCGCTGTGGACCCACTTGTATGATTTTTTGTAAAAGTTGCATCAAAGCCCCTTGCAGCTCCAGAATCCATGGCTAACACCCACAAAAAACTACTGAAAATGCCTGTTTCTAGTTCCTTGGCCCATAAAATCCTACCACGCATGCCTCGTCACTACAAGGCGACCTGGACCTCTTGTCGGGCTCGTTGCAGACCCATTCATATTTTTTTTAGGAAAGTTGCGCTAGGGCCCCTTGCAACAACTGAATCTGTGAGCTAACACCAACAAAAAACTGCAAAAATCACATGTTTCCTATTCGTTGGGCCATAAAGTCTTACAAAGAAACTCTCGCCGCCGTCGGGCTACCTAGGCCTCTTTCGGGTTCTTTGCGGACACACTCGTTTGATTATTCGAGAAAGTTACACCAAAGCCCCATATAGCGTCAGAATTTGTGGGATAACACTCATAAAAAATTATCAAAATCCCGTATTTCCTGTTCCTTGGCCCATAAAATCCTATCAAGCGTCCCCCGCCGCCGCCGGGTCACCTGGGCCTCTTGCTGATCTCGTAGCGGACCCACTTATATTATTTTTTTGTAAAGTTGTATCGGAACCCCCTACAGCGTTAGAATCTGTAGGTTAACACCCACAGAAAACTGCCGAAATCGCCTGTTTCCTATTCCTTGGCCCATAAAATCCTACCAAGTGTCCCCTGTTGTCATCGGGCCACTTCGGCCTCTTTCCGGGCTCGTTTCGGACACACTCGTATAATTTTTTACTAAAAGTTACACCGAGACCCCCTTAGAGCCAGAATCAATGGGATAAAACCCATAAAAACTGCCAAAATCGGTTGTTTCCTATTCCTTGGCCTATAAAATACTACCAGGTGTCTCCTGCCGCCGCCGAGCCACCTAGGCCTCTTTACAAGTTCATCACGGACCCACTCATATAATATTTTTGGAAAGTTGCACTGGAGCTCTCTGTAGCGCTAGAATCCGTGGGCTAACACCCACAAAAAACTATTAGAATTGTCTATTTCTTATTCTTTTGACCACAAACTCCTACAAGGCGTGCCCCGCCGTCACCGAGCCACCTAGGCCTTTAGCCGAGCTCGTTGCATACCCAATAGTATAATTTTTTAGGAAATTTGTGCCAGAGCCACCTGTAGCGCCAAAATTCATGGGCTAGCACCCACAGAAAACTGTCGAAATCGTCTGTTTCCTGTTCCTTGGCGCATAAAATCCTACCAGGCGTCCCCCATCGCCGCCAGGCCACCTTGGCCTCTTGTCGGGCTTGTCATGAACACACTCGTGTCATTTTTCAAAAATATTGCACCAGAGCCCCATGCAACACCAGAATCCGTGGCCTAACAATAACAGAAAATAGCCGAAATCGTCTATTTATTGTTCCTTGGCCAATAAAATCCTCCCAGGCATCCCTCGTCGCCGCCGGACCACCTAGGCCTCTTGTTGGGCTCATTGCGAACCCACTTGTATAAGTTTTTAGGAAATTTGCTTCGGATCCCCTTACAGAGCTAGAATCCGTGGGCTAACAACAACAAAAAACTACCAAAATCACCGGTTTCCTGATCCTTAGCCCATAAAATCCTTCCAAGCATCCCTCGTGGCCGCGGAGCCACCTGGGCCTCTTGACGGGCTCGTTTTGGACTCACTCGTATGATTTTTTCGGAAGGTTATGCTAGAGCCCCTGTAGTGCCAGAATCCGTGAGCTAACACCTACAGAAAATTATCGATATTGCTTATTTCCTGTTTCTTGGCCCATAAAATTATACCAGTGTAACACCCCACATTTTTACATGTACAAATGCTATGTAAATGAATCATGTTATGGTTTGGTCAAATTAGTATCCATTCTTGAAAGTGCT
>JAABOM020002029.1:0-20661 GCA_011800125.2 Solanum clarkiae
AATCAATACATACACCTCCCGAGTAAAGATCAAAAGTATACCTGTAATGACATTCGGAGATGCTTCCTGGTCCTGTCCGGTGGCCAAGGCATAAATGCGGTTCAAAGGACCGCTGGAACCTGGAGCTGTGCCACGACCTCTGCCGCGATGATAGACAAATGAAAGACTTTCTCAAGATTCTGATTCATCCACTTGAGATTTTTAAATACCCGCTACTATTGGAGAACCCCGCCCTGCAGGGGGTATAGCTGCTGAGGCCGAAGAAGATGCCCCAACTGTACCAGGTGATTGAACCGACCCTTCTGTACCAGCTCTATAAGGACAATTCCTCATCTAGTGGCCCTGTCTGGCGCAAGTAAAACATGCACCAATAGTGCGGAAGCACTCTCCCAGATGTCGTTTCCCACAAGTAGGACACTAGGATATGGTAGCCTGCTGTTGTCTGCTGGGACCTGGTGCTGATTGGCTAGTAAGAGCTAGTTTCCTATCGGGGGCTGATGCTGGGGTACTCTGTGCCGGGCGAGAAGGAGGACCACTCTGATGGGGCTGAGACTGTCTACGTTGGAACTCGACTGCTGTCCCGGATGATCTGTCCTTCTTGGACTGCTTTCTATCCCCAAACATGTCACCCTAGCATCTACTATGCTCTGTCCTCCATGCCCTGCGCATAGGCTTGGACTCGCGCAATATCCATTCCCGGTTGAGCAACCAATATCATACAACCATCCACATAATATGAGTCTAGCCCTACAATGTACCTGTGCACACGGTCGGTCATGCTGGAGACGTGGGCTGCAGCATACACAGCTAAAGCATCAAATTCCATGCTATACTCCCGAATGGATCGGCCCCGCTGCCTCAAACTCAAAAATCTGTCTTCTCTAGCGCGCTGGAGCTCAGGAGGCAAGAAGTGAGCTAGGAACGCCTCTGAAAACTCATCTCACATAGCCAGTCCAGTGCCCACACTCTTGGATAGTCTCTAGAATTCATACCAATTTGTCGCCACGCCCCGTAATTGATATGATGCTAACTCTACTGATTCCGTCTCCGAGCCCCCAATAACTCTAAGAGTTCGTTGCATCTGTCTTATGAACTCTTGAGGGTCATCTGCCGGTCTGGTCCCGAAAAACTGCGGTGGTTCACATGCTAAGAAGTCGCGAACCCGAGAACTCTCCCGATGGACAGGTTGGCTACTCCCCGCTTCCTGTCTATGGGTCTGCTTGGCCACAATCTGAGCGAGAAATTGCACTATCTCCCTTAATTCCCTGATCTCTGAAGTGGGTTGTGGAGGTGGAGGTTCCGATACCTGAACCTCTGGAGCCGACGAGGTGACTGATCCCGTTGCCGGGCAAGCCACCTCTGGCTCTATCTGATCATGAGCCCTTGTAGTTCCTCGACCCCATCCTTTTGTTGGGGGCCTGCCTCTGCGGGCTGCTGGTGCCCTTCTCGGCGGCATATCTGAAATCAATAAAGATTAAGTCAGAGAGGGATTCATCCTACTATCACTGTTCTAACGCACGATCTAAGAATAGAAGAAAGAGTAGAATCCTAAATGTCCTGGAGCCTCCTGTGTATAGATGTGGTGCACAACACACCGATACATCGGACTCTACTAGACACAGTCTGTGGACATTCCGAGGACTGACCGCTCTGATACCACTCTGTCACATCCCAACCTAAGGTCGTGATCTGTGCCCGATAGGGGCACCTAGACACATACTAATCTGAATTTCCTCATTTATCCGACCTGGACACCTGCCGGAATTTCGGCAGAGTTTCCTCTATTTTATTAACTAATCTCACCTACAGATAAACTCCAGCAACATCCCAGACAACAATACAAATACATATTTCTTTATGCATATACATAAATGCGGGTCGACAAGGTCTCCGCTGCGGTCCTGCTGCCTAATAATCATATCATACATAAAATAATGCGGTCTCGCCGCCTGATCAAGTACCAAAATCCTACCATAAACCATGTACTCAAGTATCTCTGATATACCCACGACCCACTAGTATCCACAGACCTCTAGACATATATGCCGAATAGTACGTGCACATACATAACACAATTACAGAACGTGTGAACATGAGAAGCTACCAATAGCTGGCTCCTAAAACAAAAAGGAGCATTGCTGAAAAAACTGGAGACCCTAGGCAAGAGGGTCTCGCACCTGCTCGTCGGCACCTGTGGGCATGAACGCAGCCCCCCCCGAAGGAAGGGGTCAGTACGAAAGACATACTGAATATGTAAAACAGGAAGTACACAATACAGATAGAACTCATAAACCAAAGGAAATGGGTAAACATACATAAATCAAACCTGTAGCAAGTATCGAATAAAAATCTCTTTAAAACACATGAAAGTCAGGCATGTCGGATGGGAACGATGATGACCTCCAAACTCACGCCATACCACAGCCTAACACCAGAAGTTTAAATACCTGAAATCTCCATCACACATTATGAACATGGTCGGGTCCTCCAAAACCTAGTCGTATTCCTCGGCAATGGCGCCATAATTTTTGATGGTGTTCATACTCCAATAAGAAAGCAGTCGCTGTCAATAATTAACCTAACCAGAGATTAGGGTCAAATCCACAAAGAATACGAGGATTGCCTATTGAGATCCATTACCAATCATTTCAAGCATCATTACCAAAATCTCTAAATGGGGGTTTTTCTTTGTAATTCAAGAATAAAAATAAAAACTAAACTGACTATGCAGGAAGACACTCAAATTCAGGGACAACTTAGGGATTTTGTTCCCCATGATTCTTTGACTTAATTACCTAAGACAACACAACTCCAATTGAGAATTTGCATGGAAGACAATAACATAGGTTCTTCCAGCCCTCTTGTGAAGGTAAAGGTCGAATTTCACCATGACGCGTGGTTGGCAACCATGGTGTTCTAACTAACCATTAGTCATTGTCCCAGTCAATCTCTCCTTGGTCAGGTTTTGTTGATTAGACGAGAACACATCAATCGAATCCTTTCATTTACTTCCTTTTTCCTATTTATCAGTACCTTGGTCAGGATCATTATAGTAGGTGGGGGTTTGGTTTTAGCCACCACCAAATAACAATCAAAATGAAGGGAAATAAACAATACATGCAAAACCTCAATCAAGGAAATGCACAAAGTCTAGGTTATTTCAAGTCAACTACTCATGGTTTCCCTAACCCAAAACTGTGGGTGCTTAGAAACTCATGGCTAAGGAAAAATCAACAACAATGCAAATAAAAGACATAGTTGAGAATTTTACCCAAAACAATGAATAATAAGAACGCCACAAGTTGCAAACCACAAGCTTGGATTAATGGAAGATGAGTACAATGTGAGTTTTGCAATCCCCAAAAGTGGATCTTCAAAATGAAAGATAAAAACTTACTATAAATCCTAAAAATGCTCCTAGAATATTTACAAGTAATTGTGAATGTCGAGCCTCTCTCAAAAAAACCTAACCTTATCTATTTATACTAGTTACAAAAATACACTAAAAAATTAAATAGAAAAGACTGCTGGCAGTAGATACTCGCATATGTACAACTCATATGGTGACTTACGAGTCATAATAGTGGTCTCATATCTAGTACTTGGCATTTTGGATTTAATTGGTATGACCTACTAGTATGAGTCATTGCTTGGGCTACAAAACATATGCTCATCTTGTAGTCTAGGCTTTCAGTTTTTGGTCCAAAGTCTTGACTCTCTGTTCCTTTCTACGAGTCCACCTATACGAGTCGTAGCGAGAGATATGACTCATAGGATGGTCTCGTAGGACTGACCTTCACTTAGCAGATTTTCTAATTTTTGCTCTCTGTTTCCTTCTATGAGATCACCTACAACTCGTAGGTGAACTCGTATATCCTATACTTCAGCAAAAATCTGCAATTTTCTTCCAAAATCATGCCAACCTACCTTTTCTGCAATAACAACACAAAAATACATAAAAAACCATAAAAGTCGCATTAAGAACTTACAAAATCCCTTGTTTTAGGCATCAAATGTGCTTTATTTTGACAGCACATCAAGCCCTAGGCTTAGGTCATTACAAACTTGGTATCAGAGCGCTAGGTTTTTAATGATCCTCGACATTCAATAAATTGCGTCGATTAGAGTTTTATTGAGGGTTGCGAAGTGCACCACGACTATGAGTCAGATGCTATGAGGCGTTTTAGGAAATGTTTCCCTTCTTCTTGATCTATGTCATGCTATAGAAGTTAAGGTAAGGTTCTCCCCTAACGAATGTTCTTTGCTATTTTAGATCACGCCTATCCCAAGATGAAGAAGAGCTCGTACACCCAAAGAACAACCGGCTCATGAAGAATTCTGGGGTACTATTGCCATGCTAGCCCAAGCCATGACTAATCAAATCAACCAAGGGGCCCAAGCCCCTCATGCTCCTACTCCGGCTTCTAGAGTGAGGGATTTCACAAGAATGAACCACCGGAGTTCTATGGGTCTAAAGTGGTTGAGTAAGTAAAATCATAATACCTTTTAGGAACAACCGACATCTACTTCAAGGGAAGAACCATCTTACGATAAGTGAACCATTAAAAATCATACTGAAGAACACCATGTATACTTAAAAAAAGAGAGGCATATTCCATTAATAGTAATACTACTTGTAACATCAAAGGACCACAAACATATGTGAGGAAATCATTTGAGTTTATTAAAATGATGAGTTATATAAATTTGAAATGCCATCAAATGTAGTAAGCATACTTGGACATAATAAGAAGGAACCATCATAAGTGATCATAAGAGGATATCATGGGGACATGAAGGGATCATAAGAATATATAAGAAAACCACAGATCAAGAATAATGTATACCATAAGCCTTGGGGAGTTCACAAACATAGTGAGAGAGACCATAACCGATACAAATCATGTGAGCTAATCCATGGAGTCCCGATGTTTCCCCTATATCGGAAGAAAGGGGAAAGTCACTTCGCCAAGGTGAACCCCTAATGCCTAAGTTGATCCACTAAGGCATGTGTGAACCGGGCACTCGCCTATAATTCTTGGATTAGGATACTCGCCTCAAGGCCTTATCATTAGGGTACTCTCCCTTTAGGAATTGGGTAATTGCCTCTAATCTCTTACCTATGATGGCACGTAGTTGTGGGACTTGGATATTCGCCTCTAGTCCACTCGGTGCTAAGTAGCGGTCTCACAAGAATAGGAAAATAATAAGTCATTGTATCATATCATAAAATCATTCCAAGTACGTGGAGGGCAATTTATCCAATTCACAAGCCATTAATATCATAGAATCAAAGCCATAAGATAGCTCCTTAATCTTTACTTAGATAGGAGATCCTCCATCATAATACATTCATTCATTAAATAGATGGGACATCCTCTACCATCAACATTTATTCACAGGAAAACTTTCCATATATCAGTAATAAACATAGAATGACTTATAAGCCTT
This sequence comes from Solanum clarkiae, assembly GCA_011800125.2. Taxonomy (NCBI): domain Eukaryota; kingdom Viridiplantae; phylum Streptophyta; class Magnoliopsida; order Solanales; family Solanaceae; genus Solanum; species Solanum clarkiae. The sequence continues at coordinate 5,452 of JAABOM020002029.1, forward strand.
CATTCCTCATTATTTAGAAAACATACTTCAAGACATATAGTGAATATCTTCATTTTAAATTATTCTTAAACAACCTATCATAATCATACATATCAACTTTCAAAATACAAATGTGGAAACATGAAATTCATCTCATACAATCCTCAACTTCATAGTATCTCATGGTATTATAACATTTATAGCTTTGAATATCATAAACTAGATCATCAAACCATCACATTATAATATCAAATAAAGGACTTTATATCATTCATAACATCCATAACATACTCATGAGATCATAGCCAACTTAATTTTCCTTCAACATTAGCAACATTCATAAATCACATGTCTTGCCATAAAGCCTTCATCACATAGGAAATGTTCCACATCACATAGTCAAAACATGATGGGTATATGTATTTAAGCTGAAAATTATAGAATTCAAAAGTAAGGAACATGAGACGGGTAAATTAAAGTAATTTAACAAGTCATTCAAATAACCACCAACATACTTGCAAAACCCCAATTTGGGTGTCATGAAAATCATTCAAAAATTCCTAATATTTTAAAGTCTTTCAAGATGCCATAACTTACAAAGCTTTAATGTATTAAGCATATCCTAATCTCAATCATTAGTAAGAGCACATGCATCAATAGTTCAATATACAATAAATTCCCAACATATTTCATGTAATGGAGTGGTAATAGAAGATACTTAAAAAGAATTAGTCATTAGAATCAAGAAATTTGATAAAAATAATTTGGGAGCTCCATAGGTGGAAGGACCCATGGATGTAAGTCCCACATACCTTAAACTTGAGATTTTCTTCAATGGAACTTGGAGAAGACTTGGGCTTTAATTCATTTCCTAAATTCCAACAAGAGTTCTTGAAAAACATGAGATTGAATAGAAGATCTAAGAAAACTAAAGAGGATTTTTGAGAGTATTTCTTTGAGTTCTAGGGCACAAAATGGCTGAAAAATATGAAATTATCGTCTGTATTGACATAGGGTTATTATCCAAATACCCTCAGCTAAAACAGAGAAAATTTGGGAATATTGGACATATAGTGCAGCAAGACCACCACGTGGACCCTACTGGTTTGCGCGATATCACAAGAAAAAATACGTTTTTGATACGGACAACCTATACCTTTTAGGTAGCCATTTCCTCATGAAAGTTTTCCCTCTGAACAAGAATATAAAGTTGGATTTGTGAAATTCTACACGAAATTTAAGATATGTAAAAAAAAATACATCATAGGATCTTTTCGAGCTACATTGAGTGGTGTTACATTACCTATTAGTGATATCTTTTAATGTCGTGCGGGCCTATATCCAAAGCAGACAATATCACTAGCTGTTTAGATCATTATATATAATATTAGAGTAACTCATGTGTCAGCCTTATCAATATGGGCTAGAGTTCTATTCAATTTAGGCAAATCTCAGTGAGGCAGGGCAAACCTCAATGTTGAGACTAGGTGAATCCCATGCGGCGGGCCAAACCTTAGAGAGGACACTGAGTCCATAAAGGGAATGTATGTAAAAATCCATCTTAAGATGAGAAGTTTCACATCAACAAAATGCATGAGAGATGTGGGTATATAAGTAAACAAGCCTTACCTACTAGTGACGCATTTCAAAGCCATGTAAGCCTAGGCCCAAAGAGAAAAATATTACTAGTGGACTTGTCATACACAAATCATTTCCAAATGCTGCTATGCTATCAAAATATTGATCTACATGACAATATGAGTATTTTGATACCAAGAACATAATTTTAGGAGTCGAACTCAAAATCGAGTAAAAAAAAAAAGAGTTGTGAGACCTACGATGGGAATCCCAAAATCAACTCTATAAAAAAGATATAAAAATAACAAGAAACTTGTTCCCCAAAATGGGGCACAATTCAAAGCTTTAAAGGGAAGAATGGAAATCATGTAATAAATCTTAATTAAGGAAAATTTTCAAGAAAAAGCCAATAGCTATAATAGCGAGTTTACCACCAATAAAGGCCCCAACGCACTTCTATCTACACCCCCACAGTGCCACGAAAAACCCTCAGAATTTAGACTATTGAATAGCAAGAATCAGAATTAAATTGCTCAAAAAAATTTAGTCTTGAAAATATTCAAAACATATACATAATTATACGACCATAAGAGTAGCTAAATTCAAAAATTTACCTCAAACAAAAGTTTCAAATTAGTTTTTGATCTCACTAACTCGTTCCTTATGAAACGCTCAATAAAATAGACCTTTGAATTGCTCAATTAGGACTTAAGATGGTTGCGAAATCACTCCTTGAAGATATCCAAATGAGATGATCGTGACTAAGGACATATATTTATAGGCCACTAAAAAACATCTCCAATCGCGGTGAATAGTACCCCATGATTGCGGAGCACAATCATGGACACCTCCGTGAAAGTGAAAGCTCCTCCATGAATAAGGAGCACAAGATCCTTGATCTTTGTAAATATGGCCTGGAGGATGGTGATCATGGAGAATTAGTGCTTAGTCCACCGGGAATCCAACTGGGGGCTTGAGTTCACGAAGCACAAATTCAATAGATATTCACCAAGTTTAAAATTTCTAATGGGGTGCTCGATATTCGTTTGAGATCTCGTTCATGCAAATGGAATATGTTATCCTACCACATTTGATGCTCCAAACTCAATGCCACAGTTGAAATTGTAATATAAGGTTGTTATGATTGAATTTGAGTCCCACTCCCAAGGGCATATTTAACCAAAAGGCATTTAGGGACTCAAAATGAGCCCAAAATCCCCAAAGGTTGAACAAAAGGTCTTTCTAAACCAATGTTGGTGTTTCTAAGCTAACTGCACTATCAGAATTCTCATCTAGGTGCATTTCCCCATGATGTTGACCAAAGTCAACTCTGGATAAATTTTAACAACAAAATGCTAAATGATTTAAACTTGCATGGAAGGCCTTGTTACTCAAGCCGACCATGCTTCTAGCCTAATTTGATCATTCTAGAGTTGATAGAACTATTAAAACTCAATTCTTAAGTCATCTTCCCAGAGTTTTAATCAAGGTTAACCATTCAAACTTTAGGAGTTCAAAAACCATGAAAAATGGCCTGAAATCCAAATGAATGACCAGCAACCAAACTATTTATGCCAACAAGCCATAAATGACCTGGGTCACTGCAGAAAAGCTCTAAACACTACAGAAAAGCTCTAAACACAGAAAAGCTCTAAACACTGAAATCTAAACACTGCAGAAAATGACCTAGAGGATCATTATATTATTTTAAAAAAAATTATAAAGTACTTTTAAGAAATTTAAACTTCACTCCCTTCTCCACTTTTTCATAAAAAAATTGAAATTATATTTATTTTTTAAAAATAAATAAAATTTAACCCCACCCTATCTAACAATCAGCTCCTGATCTCCTTTTATCTCTTTTACGTTTTCTCATTTTTATTAATATGTTGTAATGACCTTGCTAGTTATATTTTGAGCTTATTTGTGAAAATTACCATACTACCCTTTCGTAAGTTGCTTTGGATAAATTTTGAACTATATGTATTATTGGAACTAAGATCTTGTGTTTTAAAAGTGAAAAATATGAGTTTGGCTTTTTGAAATCTTAAGTTGTTGAAAAAGCGTGTTTTTGTGCCATTTTGAATTTCGGGTGTTGAAATGAAAATTCATGGATTCCTTTTTGAAATATCAAATTTTATTTAGAAGAAGTTACGGAACTGAATTTAGATTTAAAGTGGAGATTTTGGACCTAAAGTTGTATCTTTAGTTGATTCGGAAGCCTAAGTTTGACTTTGGTCAAAATTCAGTATTCGGAAGCTCTAATCGAAATTTCAAAAGTTCCAGTGGTTCTAGATGATGAAACTAACACTACAAATAGACTCGTGGTAATTCTTAGAGTTTTTTAGGGAAGTTTTGGCATTTGAGTTTTAACTAGTTTTAATGAGCTTTATCATTAACTGGGTCAAGGAGACCTTGGAATCAAATTTTGATAATTCTTTTGAGTTTGAGTCGTTATTTCTGGTAGGGATACATGTCTCATTTGTGTGAATCATGTCACTCCCCAGAAGTGTAACCTTAGTGTGGCCGACACTCAGAGAGTATTGCTAGCCTCCATGCGAACCACTTGGCCTAATTACATTCATTCAATCACAAACTAATGGTAAAAGACATCAATGGTTTAAGAAATACTTAATGGAAAACAATAAAAATTCGACAATCAATGGCTAAAGGTCGAACAATCTATCAATTAACTGAGTAACACTATTATGAAAGAAACTAGCCAAAACCACATCCAACCACAACTCAACAATTAGTCTATGAAGCTTAATCATCTAACTAATGGTACCAATGACAGGTCCATGACTATCTCAAAATAGAATAAAAGGCTAAATCAAAGCAAGAAGAGAAGCATGATATCCTCCAAAAATAGGAGAGGACTCTCCAATCAGCTGAATGCAAATGGTTTCTCAACAGGGCACCTGTTGATGACCGCTACTACTTGTCTCTGCATCATGAAAAGTTTCAATTCCAAATGGATGTCAGTACATGGAATTACTAAGTATGTAAAATAGAATAATGAAACAGGGAATGGTAGAATGACATCAACTCAAATAGCTCAACTATAGAAGTAGGAAACTTAATCAGCATGTCAAGAATCTAAAGAAAGAATATAGTTTAGACAATGATCACTCGTATACCATGTAATCTAACCCACTCTGAGTACTATCAAGACCTATACAGGAGTTTCTCTAAATGACAAACATCACCTATGAACCGTTGATGATAAAATGAAGCAATGTCGTTGCCACATCCATCAAATACCTTACTAGGGTAAAGGACATCCCATCAGTGGATCCACAATCAATAAAATCAAGTCCTCTTTTTGGAAAAATAGGGAAACATCCTATTTTATGGTTCTTTCCTCTCTTATGCTGGCTACGTAGTTATTGAGTTCAAGTTGGACTTACTGTTACTCAATTTGGTACACAATACTCCTCGCAAGACTCAATATGCTCATAAGACATCAACCGTATGTTTATATTAACTCATTCAATTAGTCTCATTGGATAATTATCAACTCAATTCATCATATCAACTATGAACTCTTTGGTTAGGAATATTCTTTTAAGATTTAGCTCTTAACTCATAAAGACCCTTAATCATCTATCAATCCACTCATAGTATTCTGTAAACAAAAGTAGAGTTACAATATTTAGGAGTTCCATAGATCTTTAGGCTCAAATCATACTCATGCATACCCATTTAAGTGAAATATATAAAAATAATAATAATTCATTCTAGGGTTCATGTAGAAATATAAAATTAGCTATTTTAAGTATTCAACTCATAATAACCATCATTCAAGTAAGATTATGTGCGAATACATTAGGATTTAAGAAAAACCTTCAAGAAACATTCATAGAAGACTCGATTCATTCACAACTCAATTAGTTCATGTTAGGGGCACATGGAAGAATATAATTCGTGTTCTAGTTAGCCTTACGTACCTGGAATCTCAAAAACCAAACAACACTCGAACAATTTGCAGTCATATGCTTGGAACCCTAGCTTTCTCATCTTCCCAAAGCTCTCAATATTTCTAAATGTAGAATGAACAATAAGACCCTTAGGGTACTGTTAAGGATCTAAAATAAGTCCAAAACATCATGAGTTTTAATTAAAATGGGAAGGAAAAGATAGAAATACCACTCTTAAAAACTACCGAATGGAACCATGAAACCCTATCCATGGGTCGTGGTTCAACTTACAAGTTGTAAGTGGCCTCTCGTAGATGAAGGTGTCCAAAAATTGAGTTACTATAATTGGACCTGGGATCTATGAAACCCCTTTCTATGGGCCGTAAAATGAATGATGGACCATCTTGTTAATCTTTTTTTAAGATCCAGAAATATGACTTTTGGAACATTACCCATGAAACCAATTCTAAGGCTCGTAGATTGAAGCACGGTCTATAGAAGGACTCATACATCAGCCTCATACTTAATTAAATTTTCCAAGTCACATGGCCAACATGGGCATGGTCCATTTCGTGGTTTCTTCCAGTGGCTTTTCTAAGTCAATTTTCTCAGTTTCTCCTAGGCGCTTACTCAAACTATGTGGAATGAATTAGGGGATGTTATATTACCTCCCTCTTGGAATCATTTGTCCTCGAATGAAGAGTGACCTAGGAACCTAGTCAAGGCACGAATCCTATCATAGACTCAAAAAAACAAACAATGCCGAATTTAGTTATGCAATCAATCAAGCAAGCATGTAAATAGTCAACGAATCAGACCAACCATCAATTGCACTCTAGGACTCTATCTTCATTCAAACTCGAAATAAAAGAAAAAGCGAGAAATAGGAAAGAATAATTACCATCAACTCCCTCATTATTGACAGGTAGGAATAAACGCGGGTACCTAGCCTTTATATCCTCTTTAGGTTCCCAAGTAGCTTCTTCTTTAAAAAATTGATTTCTCCACAATACCTTGACAATTGCAACCTCTTTGGTTTTCAATTTTTGAATCTGACAATCAAGGATTTTAATAGAAATCTCCTCATAGATCAAGTTATCCTTCACTCCAATACTCTCAACCGGCACATCCAATGGTCGATCTCTCTAACACCTCTTAAGCATAGAAATACTGAAGACTTGATATATGGGCGCTAACTTTGGTGGTAGCTCCAACTCATAAGCTACATTGCCCAACCTATTTAAAATCTCGTACATAATAATGTACATCAGACTCATATACTCTTTCTTCCCAAATCAGATCACACCCTTCATAGGTGATAATGAAACGACCTCAAAAAGTGCCCAAAAGCGTGCCTTAGATTGCACAAAATTTTAATTTTCATATGTCACAAAATTCATTTGTTATTTCAAAAATTCGACTTCAGATTCTTTTTTAGGGTGTCCAAATTAGGGTGAAAAGGATCTAACCTCGATTTTAGAGTATGAAATGTCATTAGGTGCGATTTCTAGTGAGGAAATCGCATCCCCTCTGAGACATGGAGAGGTGGTTTTTGGAACACTATTTTTCTTACCTTGGTTCATGACTTTAAGTCTTGGGCCTAAAAGTTTCCATTCGTGTTCACCCATACTTAGTCATATTTCACGCTCATACTACCCTAAACATTTTCCAATACTCACCCAAATACTTAGTCATATTTCACTCCCTAAAATCAAGTCCCAAACCCTTATCTCAAGCTAAGGTTTCCTTCAAGTTTCTTCCTCAAGCTTCAAGTTTCCATCTCCAATCTTCACCAAATTCATCTCTAGGCTAAGGTATGTGGGTTTCTTTCATGAGTTCCTTTTACCGATGATACCCAAGCCTCCTTTTACTCAATTTGTATGATTTAAAGTTGATTTTACATGTGGGTCTTATATATCAAGCAATTTACTGCATAGTGATTTGAGCTCATGAAAGTATGGTTGTTTTAGCATGTTTTAAGCTCTAAATCTTGGATCTAATGTTGGATTTGATGAGGGGTTTTGATGTGAATGTATTGGGGGTGTTGCAAGATATTCATTGATTGTTCTATTATAGATTTTCTTGCATGATTTCATCTCTAAATTGCATGGTCTATTACTACCATTTCACACTCCCCAAGTGTTTCATAAAATATCCGGCTAAGGTTTCTTGTGGAGTTGAAGGTACAACGCATGAGATATGTATAAATGACTATACGATGATGAAATAAGCTTATGCGTATGATAAATTCTATATAAAGTGTTGCACTAGATAAGTGTGAATTTTGGTTGAAGTAGGTTGCGTTCTTGGGTCATGTTGTATTGGGAATGGTATAAAAGTGGATCCTAAGAAAACCAATGTGATTAGGAATTGACCTAGGCCATTGACCCAATCGGATATTAGGAGCTTCTTGGGCCTTGCAAGTTACTATAGAAGCTTTGTTTATGGGTTCTCCTCCATTGCTTCCCCTATGACCACATTGACTCAAAAGAAGGTTAAGTTTGTGTGGACCGATGAATATGAGAGAAGTTTCCAAACATTGAAGGATAGGCTTATGTCCGCTCCTATATTGTTACTATCGGATGGGCTTGAGGATTTTGTTGTGTATTGTGATGTATCAATAGTTGGTTTGGGTTGTGTGTTAATGTAAAATGGTAAGGTCATAAGTTATGCTTCTAGACAACTCAAGGTGCATGAAAGGAACTACCCTACCCATGATCTAGAGTTGGCCATCAATGTGTTTACATTGAAGATTTGGCATCATTACTTGTATGGGGTGCATGTTGATGTCTTCACCGATCATAAGAGCCTTCAATATGTCTTCACTCAAAATGATCTCAACTTGAGACAAAGAAGGTGGCTAGATCTTCTCAAGGATTATGACATGAGTGTGCATAACCATCCAAGTAAGGAAAATGTGGTGGCAGATGCTTTGAGTCGGGTGTCCATGGGTAGCCTAGCTCATGTTGATAGTGAAGATAGGGAAATAGCTAGGGAGGTGCATAGATTTGCTAGATTAGGGGTTAGGTTGGAAGAGGTTGGTGGTGATAGTGTTGTCATTATTGATGATCCCAAATCTTCTTTGGTTGATGAGATGATAGCAAAACAAGATCTCGACTCCTCCTTGCTTGAATTGAAGGTCTTAGTGAAAGTGGGCAAAGTAGAGATTTTCTCCCAAGGGGGAGATGGTGCCCTTAAGTACCAAGGTAGGTTGTGTGTGCCTTGTATTGATGGTTTGAGGGAGAAAATTCATGATGAGGCCCATAATTCTTCTTATTTTATTCACCCCGATTCCACCAAAATGTATAAAGACTTGAGAGATATGTATTGGTGGGAAGGCATGAAGAGGGACATTGCCAAATTCGTTTTCTAGTTGCCATAGTTGTCAAAAAGTCAAAATCAAACGTCAAAGGCCAAGTGGCCTAACCCAAGACATAGAGATTCTCACTTGGAAGTAGGCTGTGATTAATATAGATTTTTTGTGGTTAGGTTACCCAAGACTAGAAAAGGTTTTGATTCCATTTGGGTGTGGTTGATAGGATGATGAAATCGGCTCACTTTCGACCAGTTAAAACCACACATGGGGCTGAAGAGTATGCAAGGTTGTACATCCATAAGTTAGTGAGGTTGCATGGGGTTCTTTTGTCCATCATATTGGATTGTGGTTCATAATTCACTTCACACTTTTGTTTCAAAGGGGTCTTGGTACAAAAGTTCACATTAGTACGGCCTTCCACCCTCAAACGGATGGCCAAGCTGAAAGAGCCGTTCAAACCCTTGAAGATATGATTAGGACATGTGTATTGAGTTGAGGGGTAGTTGGGATAACCATCTTCCTTTGATTGAGTTTTCCTACAACAATAGCTATCACTCCAATATCGGTATGTATCTATTTGAGGCTCTTTATGAGAGACCTTTAGATCATTGATGGGTTAGTTTGAGGTTGGAGAGGTGCCCTTAATGGGATCGGATCTTGTTATGGAGGCCCTTGAGAAGGTTAAGATCATTAGGTCAAGGTTGAGGACAACCCAAAATCGTCAAAAATCTTATGCCGATGTAAGAAGAAGAGACCTTGAATTCAAAGTGGGTGATTTGGTTTACTTAAAGGTTTCTCCAATGAAAGGTGTGGTCCATTTTGGTAAAAAAGGGAAGTTGAGCCCAATGTATATGGGTCCTTATGAGGTGATAAAGAGGGTTGGCAAGGTAGCTTATGAATTGAAGTTGCCTAGTGAAATGAATTTAGTTCACCAGGTGTTCCCTGTCTCTATCTTGAGAAAATATATTGGTGATCATAATGCCATTGTGCCTCTTGATGTTGTGGGTATTGTTGAGGATACCTTGACTTATGAGGAGGTTCTGGTTCAGATCTTGGATAGGCAAGTGAAGAGACTAAGGAACAAAGAGGTGGCATCCGTTAAGGTCCTTTGGAGGAACCAAAAAATCGAAAGTGCTACTTGAGAGGCCGAAGCAGACATGCAAAAGCGGTACTAATCCTAAGTCCCCTATGTGATTTCAAGTCTTATGTTTCAGCCCATATATCATTCATATGCATTCATGTTTAAGTCGACAAGTTATGATGATTTCATACTCGTGTTGAAATTTTGAAAATGGTTCTTTAAATATAATGTTGCATTCTAATTAGGGCTGATTTGTCTATGATCAATCTTGTCTTGTACGTCTCTTTTACATTCGGGGACGAATGTTCCCAAGGGAAAAATATTGAAACGACCCCAAAAAGTGCCCAAAAACATGCCTTGGAATGCCTGGAATTTTAATTTTCATATATCGCAAAATCTGTTTGTTATTTCGAAAATCCAAATTTGGATTCTTATTTAGGGGTCCAAATTATGGGTAAAAGGGTCTAACCTCAATTTTAGAGCGACTAAATTGAATTATGAAATGTCACCAAGTGCGATTTCCAGTGACGAAATCGCGTCTCCTCTACGACGCGAAGAGGTGTTTTTTGGAACAGTATTTTTCTTGCCTTGGTTCATGACTTTAAGTCTTGGGATTAAAAGTTCCCATTCGTGTTTTCACCCATACTTAGTCATATTTCACCCTCATACTACCCTAGACATTTCCCAATACTCACCCAAATACTTAGTCTTATTTTCACTCCCCAAACTCAAGTCCCAAAGCCTCATCCCAAGCTAAGGTTTCCTTCAAGGTTCTTCCTCAAGCTTCAAGTTTTCATCTCCAATCTTCACCAAATTCATCTCTAGGCTAAGGTATGTGGGTTTCTTTCATGGGTTCCTTTCACCCATGATACCCAAACCTCCTTTTACTCAATTTGTACGATTTAAAGTTGATTTTACATATGGGTTTTGTATATCAAGCAATTTACTGCACAGTGATTTGAGTTCATGAAAGTATGGTTGTTTCAACATGTTTTAAGCTCTTAATCTTGGATCTACTATTAGATTTGATGAGGGGTTTTGATGTGAATGTCTTGGAGGTGTTTCAAGGTGTTGATTGATGGTTCTACCAATGATTTTCTTGCATGATTTCATATCTAAATTGTATGGTCTTTTACCCCCCTTTCACACCCAAGTGTTTGATAAAATGTCCGGCTAGGGTTTCTTGTCGAGTTGGAGGTCCAACGCATGAGATATGATATGAATGACTATATGATGATGAAATGAGCTTATGCATATGATAAATTCTATATAAAGTGTTACATTACACCATGCCCAATTCGGGGGGACTAAGGACCCGAATAACTGAGATGGGGGATTTTACTCATCAACCAAGTTGTGGGTTTGTACTCATCAACCGAGGTGGGGGTTGGCACTCATCAACTCGAGGTAGGGGTTTATACTCATCAAACCATGTGAGGGGTTTGTATCATACCACTAGGATGATGGGTTGAGATTATCATCAACCTACCAAGGGGTTCATACTTTGAAAATCTAGTTGGTATATTCTGCACAAGTGATATCCTATATGAGTATAAGTTATGCAAACATGATTTATTTAAGCATTGATCATACATGTTATATTATTACATTATGCCTATTACTTAACATTATCCATTTCGATTATGGTACCTATCTATTGTTGCATTGCATCGTACATACTTAGTATATTCAAATGTACTAACGCATACTCTATTCCGATGCCTACAAATGTACTAATGTTGCTATTCAAGCTAGTTGGTGAATCCTCCACTTCGGGGACCTAGTTTATGTTTCTTCTATTGTGTATAGAGACATTCTTCTTTATTGTCTATTTGACTATGAGGGTGAATCTGGTTATTTTTTCTTGGCCTCCGCTCTTATCTATGTATTACAGGTATTTGTTGGATATGTTATGTATGTACGTTAAGAACATTGACTCTACTATTCTTGATGTCTATGATATGAGCTTGTATCTTGCTGATCATATTGTGCAAGCTTGTCCCTTAGCCCTCGGTTTCCCCATTCTCTTATCTTTGATGCTTGATTTATTGCTTCCTCAACCAAGTATGTGTAATGACGATTCATGAGGCTTTCTTGGGGTCCTATCGGGTTTCCCTTGCATTGTGTCATGTCTAGTCCCTAGGCTTGGATCGTGACAGATACTTTCAAAACACCCAATAATCAACCTCAAACTCTAAATCTTTTCATCTAACATCAGCTTTAGATTTCCGTTGACTCTGTGTACTTCAATCTCTCTCGTATGATTTTCACCTTCTCCATAGCTTGGTAAAACGTGTCTAGCCCAATCAATTCTTCCTCACCCACCTCGAATTAACTAGCCAGTGATCTACATATCCTCCTATAAAGTGCATCACAAGGAGTCATCTGGATGCTCGAATGAAAGTTGTTGTTGTAGGAAAACTCAATAAGGGGTAAGTGATCATCCTAGTTGCCTTTGAAGTAGATGAAACATGCTCTCAACACATCCAACAAGGTTTTTATCGCACGTTCTACCTGGCTATCGGTCTGAGGATGGAAAGAAGTACTTTTAAGTACTAACGTTCACCTTTGAACCTAGTCTTTTCCTAAAAGACTTCAAAAATTAGGCAATGAATTGAGCTCCTATATTATATAATGGATAAAGGAACTTCATGCAATGTAACAATCTCTCAAATATACAATCAATCATAATCCTTTGCAGTATTAGTAATCTTTACCGCCAAGAAGTGGCATGATTTATTCATTCTATCAACAGTCAGACATGCCAAATCATATTGTCTGCGCGACCTTGGTAAGCCAGTGATGAAATCCATATTGATCATCTCCCACTTCTATTATAGAATTTCAAAATTCCGGGCCACTTTACATGGCCTCTGGTGCTCAACATTTACTTTTTGGCAGTTTGGGCATTTAGAAACAAAGTCTGCAATGTCTCTCTTCATCCCACTCCACCAGTAAACCTATCTCAAGTCACTATACATTTTGGTAGACCCTGGAGAGATGGAGTATGTACAGTTATGGGCTTCTGCTATGATTCTTTCTTGAATACCATCAATATCTTGAGCACAATCTACTTTTGTATCCCAATACCCCATCTCCCTTTTTGACAAAAGCCATCACTTTCTACTTAAACACATGTTCCTTCAATTGGAATAAGATAGGATCCTGGTCTTGCTTCTTCTTTACCGCTATTACAATAGATGATGTAGACACATTATGCACAAGTATTCCACCTTCATCAAACTTGCCTACTTGAACTCCCGATCCCACCAATATATAGACCTCCTTAGCCAATTCTTTCTTCTTTTCTTCCATATGAGCGGTGCTCCCGGTAGACAACCTGCTAAGAGAATTAGCAACCACATTAGCTTTACCTGGGTGGTAGAAGATTCTCATGTCGTAGTCTTTGAGAAACTCAAGCCACCTCCTCTGCCTCAAGTTAAGCTCTTTCTGGGTAAATACATACTCCAGGATCTTATGTTCTTTGAATTTATTTACATTTACATAAGCAAAAGAACCATAATACCAAACAAATATGATATGAGATAGAGTGGATGCTATGTTATGTAAATAATTAGATGCAACATCACATAATCATAATGCATGTCTATTCTATGATACACATCCGCTGATTGCATCAGATTGGAATCCATAGGGGCCACACAAGGACCATGTGCCCATGAACATTGTCAACAACGATCTTGGCCAATGTTCACCCATTCATAAATGACCTTGGACTGCCGCTATATTACATAAGCTCGATCGATAGATAGCTCAGACACCAATCCACGTGTTACCTTACTCATCTCTAGGTTGTAGCTATCATAAATATCAAATGCACAGATAATAGAGGATGCAAGTGCATAATTTCAATGATATCAAGGTGTCAACACCATACTGGTCTCAGTATTATCAAAGAATTCAAAATCATCAATGCCTCAATATCATATCATAACCATATCAATAGTATCACAACATAAGATTCATCTCACATCAATTTAAGCAACCCACAAGATCATATAGATATATATCACGTATTCACAATTAACCTATAAGCCAATAAATCACTATATAGGAAATTACTCAAATCGGATCTCATGATCGATGCCTAACATGAAAGGATTCTACCCTAAAGAACTCAAACACATGCACAAAGGAGCATACAAGGTCCAATCATACTTAATAAAAGGTTAGAAGTCCACTTGCCTTAAAGTCATAAATCTAGTCAAATCCAAGGCTTTCCTCTTCCTACGGTACTCTAAATCACCAAAATCTATTCAAATGCAGCATAACAATCACGTAACGAATCTAATGATACCAAAATCAATCAATTTGAAGAAAAAAGGTAAAATGGTAAAAAATCATATGTTGGAAAAAGTTGCTGGAATCTAAATATAATACATGAAAACGTTACTCAAGCAATAAGAAGATCAATAATGAAAACTGTTTCGAAAACAAAGTTAAGATAAGGGAGAAATCATCCATTAAAGTTTAGAAATCAAAGTCTGAAAAATCCCCAAACTCCACCATCAAAATCTCGAATTTATAAGTTCAAAACACAAATTAATTAATGGAAATATAGGTTAGACAATAGTTATCCAATCAATGTGCCTTAAAAACCTTAAAAAATCTCTTGAATCGAAGCTTGGAGTTCGAATATGGTTAATTAAAATAAAACCTGTCATTTTAAACAAGTCATTGCTTCAGGTACTGTCATGACCTGAACCTACGGGTCTAGGAGTGACATGGAGAATGAGGACCCGAGAGTCCCCAAACAAGACTCGTCGAGTTCATATAGTAAAAAGTACATAAGACTAAGGGGTTGGTAAGCATGACTCACTCTATGGTGGAATTATAGGACATAGAATCTTTCACATCATACATAAATCCATAGCATAATCTCATAATTAAATCATAATGACTACCCAAATCTATAACGTATTCCTCTGAACACAACACTTAGCACATAAACATAAAGAGGTCTACAAGATTTCCAATAATTCCTCTAATCATAAAATATGGTGGGATACAAGACATACCCAGTGATCATCCTCAAAGTAAATAAAATATATAAAAATATCATAGGTATAAGAATGGTGATTTGTCCTTGTAAGATAGGACTCACCACACAAGAAAAATTTGAGATACAAGTTAGACGTCGTACGGAGGATGAACGCACTCCTTAGTCCCTACATGGTTAGATCGTGTAGAAAAAGTATGTATTAGTACATTTGAATGTACTAAGTATGAGGGTATATAATGCATATGACTCATCAAACCTGCATTTCCATATTAGATAACAAGAGCACACGCACACACACACACACACACACATA
>JAABOM020002050.1:0-20659 GCA_011800125.2 Solanum clarkiae
ATTTGTTCATCTATTTTAAGGCATTCTAAAGGTAGAAACGTACAGTAAAGGTATAGTTACAGATTGGTTCTCCCGGGTCTTATCGGCAACGGGTGCCGGTCCGCCCTACGGGACTTTGGGGCGTAACAGAAGGCCTCACCTTCTATAGAAGAGAGAAGTTTCTTCATGTTGTGCATAGGTACTTTTGGAACAAACATTACTTCTCAAGACTATGTGCCGATGGTGTCATTAGGCGGTACATACCTGAGATAGAGATGATAAATATCATGGAGGCTTGCCTCCACTCTAGTGGGAGGCCATCATAGTGGCACAAGAACAACAAAGAAAATCCTGTAGTGTGGCTACTACTAGCCAACCTGAAACGACCCCAAAAAATGCCCGAAAATGTACCTCGGAAGTGCCCAAAATCATAATTTCCATATATCTCAAAATTCATGAGCGATATCAAAAATCTGACTTCATATTCTTGTTTAGGGGGTCAAACTTAAGGGGAAAAGGGTATAGCCCTTATTTAAGAGCGAAATATTAGCAATTATGAAATTTTAAAAATGTAATTTCCAGTGGCAAATCCGCGTCGCTTCCGCGACATGCCACAATACAAGAAATGGCCTTTTTGTTAACTTGGTAGTCTATGGCCTATACTTAGCCATATTTCACCTCATATCATCCTAAACATACCCCAATACTCATTCAAACACTTAGCCATATTTTCACTCCTAAATTCAAGTCTCAAAACCTCTTCCGGATCTAAGGATTTCCTTCAAGCTGCAAGCCTCCATTTTCAATCTTCACCAAGAGTTTCTCCAAAGCTAAGGTATGTGGGTTGCAACCATTGGGTCCTTTCACCCATGGTGTCCTAACCTCCTTTCCACTATATTTGCATGATTAAAAGTTAATTTGACAAATGGATTTACTAGTATGAACATATCTATGAACTATGTTAAAACTATATGAACTTGTGACTGTTTTGCTATGTTTTGAGCTATAAATCTTGGATCTATTATAAGATTTGATGAGGGGTTTTGAGGTATATTGCTTGAGGGTGTTGTATGGTGTTGATTGATGGTTTTACAATGGATTTTCTTGCATGATTTCATCTCTATTATTTCATGGTTTTATACAAGCATTACACACCCACCAAGTATTTAATAAAATGTCCGATTATGGTTTCTTGAGAAATTGAAGGTCCAAATCATGAGATATGATATGATATATCATGAGATATGATATGATATATTCTATATAAAGTGTTGCATTAGACCATGCCCAATCCAGAGAGACTAAGAGGCCGGGTAACCTAGTTGAGGGGTTAGTATCTGAAACACCAGGATGGTAGGTGAGATTGCCACTAACCTAGTTGAGGGGTTAGTACCTCAAACACCAAGGTGGTAGGTGAGATTTCCACCAACCTAGTTGAGGGGTTTGTACCTCACACACCAGGGTGATGGGCGTGATCATCATCAACCTACCAAGGGGTTTGTACTTGGGAAATCTAGCTTGGTCTCTTCTACACATATGATATCCTATATAAGCATGAGTTACTTAAACATGTTTTACTTAAGCATTGATCATACATACCATATTGTTATATTATGTCTAATGCCTAGTGTTTTGCATTTTGATTATGATGCCTATCTCTTGTTGTATTGCATCCTACATACTTAGCACATTCAAGTGTACTAATACATACTCTTGCCTACATGATATTACCATGTAGGAATCGGAGCCCAAGTTGATCATCCTCCTCCTCCATGTGGCTGGATCAGTACTACTTAAGCTAGTTGGTAAGTCCTCCATTCCAAGGACATTTATTTATGTTTCTCTTATTATGTATTGAGATACTCTTCTTTATGTTCTATTTTGACTATGAGGGTGAGCCTCGTTGCTTTGTCTTGGCCCCCGCTCTTATCTCTGTAGTAGAGATGTTTGGACATGCTATATATCTGTGATATGAGCTTTGACTCTTTGTCTCTTGACTATGATGTTATGCAAGCTTTCCCCTTAGTCTCTTTGCCCCTATTCTTTCTCTTTATTCTTTTATATGCTTCTGTGACCACTGATGTGTAATGATAAGTTAAGAGACTTGTTTGAGGTTCCTTTGGGTTCCCTATTTGCCGTGTCAAGTCTAGGTCCTATGCTTGCATTGTGACAAACTTAGTAAGGAAGGTTACTTCTCCGAAATAGGAGGCCCGTAAGGAGAAGTATGGTCTAACTTTCGCAAGTAGATCACCTCTTATTGCGGTGTCGGGAAGACATCAAAATTTCAAGTAATAGCTCGCTAGGTCTAATATGTCAATTGAGGTCTTATCCCCTCTATGTTGAAGTATAATGCCATTGCATGCATCATGGATTTCATGGAATATTGATATATTATTCTTCTTTGCTTATATACTTCTTTCTATATGTATGTGCCCCTGTCATTTTACATTGAATGCAGGTTTAATGAATTTATATGCATTGCATATGCCTATATACTTGATAAATTCAAATATACTAGCACATACTTTTTGCCTACACGATCTAACCATGAATGGACTAGAGACTATATTTATCCACCTTTTGACAACTAGTTTAGATTGTGAAAGTTGATGCGGCGAGTCTTATCATCCAAGGATAATCCGTCATCCATCTACCTATTATGTTGGCTTCCATTTATGTTCTATTTACTTTGAGGGTGAGCCTGAGATATGTTTTGCCCCCTGTCCTATTCTATGACTTTGAGGTATTGTTAGACAACGTGTAGACTCGAGTATTCTTTGCTATTTGAAGATTACAGTTATGGCTATCTATTGAATATTGATAATTTGATGATTTGCTTATGATGAACTATGGAAATGTGATAAGTCCCAAGTCCCGTTCTATCCCCATAGAGTGAGTCATACTTACCCATCCCTTAGTTCCTATGTGTTATGTGCTATTTGAATCCATGCAAATTCCTATCCCTACGACAACCCCATAGCGTTAGTCATACTTTTCCGTCCCTTAGAACTATGTGTTTACTACTTCATTATGCACTTCTGAATAGATGATGTGAATATGGATACTTTGAGGCTTATTTTGGGACTCTCGAGTTTCTATTCGCCATGTCACTCCTAGATCCAAGGTCTAGGTTGTGACAAACTTGGTATCAGAGTACTATGTCAATTAGAGTCCTCTGCAAGGGTGTGAAGTGAACCACGCCTATGAGAGGGAAGCTATGATGGCGTTCTAGGAGTTGTCTTACTTCTTCATGTCTTATGTCATGCTTGGACTATGTATTAAGGCTTCCTAACCCTAATGATGTCGTTTCTACATATAGCTCCTCTAACAAGGAAGACCCCATCAATGAGGATCAAGTTCCTCAAGAGCCTATGGTAGAGCCCGTCACTCATGGTGAATTCTGTACTTCTATTGTCATGATTGCCCAAGTGGTTACCACTCAAGCTAGACAAGCTAATCTCCCTCCACATGCTCCCACTTTGGTAGTTAGAGTGAGGGATTTTAATCAGATAAATCCTCTGGAGTTTTATAGATCAAAGGTTGATGAGGATGCTCAAGATTTCATTGATGAACTCTTTACGATTTTTAGTATTATGGGAGTGACTTCAGAGGAGAAAGCTGAGCTAGCTTCTTATCAGTTGAAGAACGTGGCATAAATGTGGTACACCCAATGGTTGATGAAGAGGGTCTATAGTGATTAGGTTAACTAGGAAGAGTTCAAATTTGCCTTTCTGGATCCTTTCTTCACTCTTGAGCTTAGGGAAGCTAAGTTGATAGAATTATCAACCTCAAACAGGGTGGTATGAGTATGAGGGACTATGTCCTTAAATTCACGAAGCTCTCCAAGTATGCTCCTATACTAGTGGCAGATCCCCGTGCAAGAATGCACAAGTTTATTTCTGGGATCTCTGATTTGATTATGAAAGAATGTCATACAAATATGGTTATTTGGGATATGGACATCTCTAAGCTCATGACATATGTTGAACAGATTGAAGGGGAGAAGCCCAAGAAAAAGAGGGCGAATGATTCAAAGAGGGTCCGTTATGATGGTGGGTTCTCTAACTCCAAGGGTGGTGGTGGTTATGGTCACTTCAAACAGGGCCAAGGTTCGAATACAAGGGTTGCCAATGCTAGAGTGCCTCCTCCCAACGCACAGGTTAGAGGTTGGCCAATGCCTCTTCCATGTACTACTTGTTGGAAGATCACTCGGGTGCGTGTAATAACTTAGGTGCTTACTTTGGGTGTGGCTATAAGAACAACAAGATTGCTGATTATCCTAAAGATGCCCAGAAGGATCATAGTCAAGTGGCCCAAGCTTATCAAGGCTAGCAAAGAGCTCCACAAAGTGGTGCCCCAGAAATAACAAGTTCTATGCTTTGCATGCTCATCACTAAGTAGAGGAGACTCCAAATGTTGTGATTGGTATGTTAAATGTCTTTGATTTTGATGCTTATGCTTTGCTTGATCTAAGTGCAAATTTATCTTTTGTGACTCCTTTTTTGGCTGTAAGTTTGGTTTGAGCACTGAAATTTTGATGGAGCCCTTTTTGGTTTATACTCCTATAGGTGAGTCTATTGTGGCCCAAAATGTCTATCAGGGTTGTCCTGTCACTGATATGCACAAAGTCCTTCGTGTGATCTTGTGGAACTTGAGATGTTTGATTTTGATATCATTCTTGAGATGGATTGGTTACATGCTTCATATGCCACTATATATTGTAGAACTCAGAAAGTCAAATTCCAATTTCCAAATGAACCTATTCTTGAATGGAAGGGTCATGACTCTTCTATTAAAGGTCGATTTATTTCCTCGCTCAAGGGCCGAAAGATGATTTATAAGGGGTGTATCTATCATATTGTGAGGGTTAAAGATGTGGAGTCTGAGTCACCTACTGTTGTGGAGTCTGAGTCACCTACTGTTGAATCAGTTTCGGTGGCTAATGAGTTTTTGGATGTATTTCCCAAAGATTTGCCTGATATTCCTCCCCAAAAGGAAGTAGACTTTGGCATAGATCTCCTTCCAGATACTCAACCTATCTTTATTCCTCTTTATTGTTTGGCACTGACTGCATTAAAGGAGTTGAAAGATTAATTGAAGGACTTCTTGGAGAAAGGCTTCTTAGATCAAGTATATCGCTGTGGGGTGCTCTGGTATTATTTGTAAGAAAGAAATATAGGTCTCTTCGAGTGTGAATTGATTATAGAAAATTGAATAAGGTAACCATCAAGAATAAATATCTATTGCCAAGGATTGACACTTATTTGATCAACTTCAAGGGGCCACCTATTTCTCAAAGATTGACCTCCATTCTAGTTATCATCAATTAAAGGTTATGGGGTGTGACATTCCCAAAATCGCTTTCCAAACTAGATATGGGCACTTTGAATTTATGGTAAATTCATTTGGTTTGACTAATGCTCTGGCTTTGTTTATGGATCTTATGAACTAGGTTCAAAATTCTTTTTTATAGTTTTGTGGTTGTATTTATCAATGATATCCTTATTTATTCTCGAAATGAGCAGGAGTATATGGATCATTTGAGGTTGGTTCTTCAGACTCTGAGGGAGAAGTAATTGTATGATAAATTTAGCAAATGTGAGTTTTTGTTAGGTGGAGAAGTTTTTCTTGGTCATGTGGCATCTGGTGATGGTATTAAGGTTGATCCAAAGAAGACCGAAGCCATGAAGAATTGGCTAGACGATTGACTCCTTCGAATATTCAAAATTTTCTTGGGTTAACTGGTTATTGTAGGAGATTTATTGAAGGTTTCTCATCCATTGCATCTCCATTGACCAAGTTTGTGTGGTTGGGTGAATGTGAGAAGAGTTTCAGACTTTGATAGATTGACTTATATCAACTCCTGTTTTGACTTTACCGGATGGCTTAGATGGGTTTGTGGTGTATTATGATGCTTCTTGGATTGGGTTAGGTTATGTGCTTATGAAACATGGTAATGTTATGCATCAAGGCAATTGAAGGTGCATGAGTGTAATTACCCAACTCATGATTTTGAGCTAGCAGCTGTGGTATTTGCTTTGATGATTTGGAGACATTATTTGTATAGGGTTCACGTTGATATCTTCACCATTCACAAGAGTTTTTCACTATGTGTGTTCCAAAGATATCTTAATTTGAGGCAAAGAAGGTGGTTGAAACTCCTTAAGGACCATGACATTAGTTTTCAATATCATCCCGGCAAGGCAAATGTTGTAGGGGATGCTCTTAGTAGACTATCTATGGGGAGTGTGGCCCATGTTGATGAGGGAAAGAAGGAGTTGGTAATAGATGTTCACCGTTTGGCTAGGTTGCTTGTCGAGTTGGCTGACTTTAATGATGGTGGTATTCATGATCAGAATGGGGTTAAATCTTCTGTGGTGGTTGATGTCAACGCTAAATAAGATTTAGACCCATCCTTGTTGAGTTCAAGAAGTTAGTTGCTAAAAAGAAGATAGAGGTTTTCTACCAAGGGGGAGATGGTGTACTTTGGTATCAAGATCAATTGTGTAATCCAGATGTTGATGGTTTTAGGGAGGTAATCATGAGTGAAGCCCATAACTCTCATTATTCTATTCATCTAGGATCCACCAAATTGTATCGGGATCTAAGGGAGGTGTATTGGTGGCATGGTATGAAGAAAGATATAGCCAAGTTTGTATCCGAATGCCCTTATTGCCAACAAGTGATGGTAGAGCATCAAAGGCCTGATGGTTTTCTCAAGATATTGAGATTCCTACTCGGAAGTGGGAAGATGCAAAACATGGATTTTGTGGTTAGTTTGCCCCGGACCCTAAGGCAATTTGATTCAATTTGGGTTATTGTTGATTGGATGACTAAATGGCTCATTTCCTACCGTTCAAGAGTACCTTGATGAATGCCGAAGATTATACAAGGTTGTATATCCAAGAGTTGGTGAGGTGGCATGGTGTGCCTAGATCTAACATATTGAATAGTGGCACACAATTTACTTCTCACTTTTGGAGATCATTCCAAAAAGGACTTGGCAAAGTTGAGTACTGCTTTCCATCTTCAACCCGATGGGCAATCCAAAAGGACAATTCAATTTGTGGAGGACATGTCGAGGGCTTGCATGTTGGAATTCAAGGGTAATTGAGATGATCGTCTATCACTTATCAAGTTTTCTTACAATAATATCTTTTATGCTAGTATAGATATGGAACTGTTTGAGTCTTTGTATGGTAGGATATGTAAGTCCCCAATGAGATATTTGAATTAGGTGAGATGGCATTGATTGGCCCCGATTTGGTGTTGGAGGCCATGAAGGTGAAGTTGATTAGGTAGAGGTTGAAGATGGCTCAACGTCACCAGAATTCTTACTCGTATGTTAGGAAGAGGGATCCTGAGTTTTTTGTTGGTGATTGGGTGTATAAAGGTTTCAACCACGAAGAGTGTAATGCCTTTTGGTAATAAGGGCAAATTAAGTGCCCAGTATGTAGGTCCTTATGAGATTGTTGAGCGGATTGGGAATGTGGCCCATAGATTGGATTTCCTCTGAATTTGAGTTCTATTCACCCAATTTTCCATGTATCTATGTTGAGGCAATTGATTTTTGATCCCAGTTCAATTGTGCCTTTGGAAGGTGTTGAGGTTGAGGAAAACTTGTCTTTTGAGGAAGTTCCTATTGAGATATTGGATAGGTAAGTAAAACATCTTTGCAACAAGGATGTGGCTTCAGTTTAAAGTGCTTTGGAGAAATCAACGTGTGGAGAGTGCTACATGGGAGGCAGAGTTGTACATGATGAAATGATACCCCTATCTTTTCTAATCTACTCAAGCATAAGGTATTAGGTTCCTCTTATTCCAAATGGTCCTAATTTTTTCACCCTTGAGTTTTATGATATGACATGCATATACGTGCACAAAAATGATTTAAAAGTTATTTTTGATATGAGTTTCAATGACTTTGTGATTTTCAAGTGATGAAATATGCATTGTATCTTTGTGTTTAGATGTTTTATGTTCAAATCAACCCTTTCAAGCCTTGTTCTAGCACAGTCGAGGACGAATGCAACCAAGGGGAGATGGTGTAAGGACCCGAACTTTGTAAGGCCTTAATGGTGCATGGAAATTAAGTTTAAGAAGGTTGTTGACCAAGGTGACACCACAAGGTCACCTCTAGGGGTCATGTGATGCTTCACTAGCTGTGTGGAAGAGCCTTGAGGTGGCCCTTGGCCTTATATATAGAGTGCTTGGCCTTAAGTTGGAGTTCAGGACTAAGGCATTCATCGCTGAGCACCACACGACTCGTGTTACTGTTCATTGTCCGTGTGGTGACTCGTAAGAGGAGCCTTGGCCTTGGAAGCCATATTTTGGCTAAGACACTTCACACACGAACACCTATATGGGGTCGTGTGGTGGCCCATATGCATGAAAATTTTCTAAGTATGGAATCACCATCCAAGAACATGATCAGTGAAGATTTTCTCTAAGTGAGGTTACATAGATAGCTATACGGTCCTGTTACTCCACACGGTTCGTGGGGCTCTATTACGGGACCCGTGGCAACTTTTTGAGACTCATTTCATTAATAACTTTCTTGTAATTTTGGTTATTCCTAAGGATCGTTTATGACTTTCTAACCTATCCTAAACCTCTTGAAAGACCTATACTCTTCTTTTTTCATTCAAATTCAATTCATACACTTAAGAGTATTCAAACTTTTTCTTCTAAAGACTCCTCTCAAGTGAACCATTGAATGATTGGCTTGGAGATTAAGGAAGGGTCATCTTCTTCAATCCATTTCTTCTTGATTCTTCTTATTAGCTAAGGTATGTGAGATTAATTCATCGTCCCTTTCAACCATGAAGATCCCAAACTCTTTTATACTTGATTTTTATAAAATTGAGCTTACATTAAATATAGGTCTTTTACATTATTATTTGATTCAATTGAGAAATGAACTATGTTTAATTGTTGTTTTAAAAGTGATTTAAGCACTAATATGAAGAATTTCATTGATGTTATGAAGATTTAAACATGCATGTCCCCTTTAAAGTTTGATCTAAGCATGAGTAATTTAAATTGTGATTTAAAATATGAATTTACTTATGGATTTACTTGAATTTCATATTGTATTGTTGATTTAAGTATGAATGTCTATTTCCCATGCTATTCACATATCATTCATGGCATATGCATATATGAGCAGTGGTTTTTATGAAAATTATGAAGTGGGCTATGTGATGTCACCCAAGTTACACCTCCATTTTAGAGGATAAAGCAGTCGTTGTCAAGATATATAACCTAACCAAGGTTAGGGTCGAAGCCACAGGGAATATATAGACTCAAGAAAATTCACCAATCTGCAATCCGAGTAGTTAACCAACTTACTTCCCTAAAGGGGGGAATTTTGCAATAATCAATGAGAAAAATAAACTAAACTAACTATCAAAAGAGAGAAGTCAATAGTGGAGAGAAACTAGGGTATTATGTTTTCCATGATTCAGTAACTCAATATCGCTGTATAACCTAATTCTTTTCTAGTGTATAGCATGAAGGACAGTAATTTATATTCACCAAGCCCTTTGGTCAAAGGTGAGAGGTGAATTTCACTATGTGACTTGGGCCATCTACATAGTGTGCATTAGTTACCATTACCTATTAGTCCCATTACAACCTCCCCTTGACCTAGTTTGGTTGATTAGATGAAAACACATCAATTGAATCTTGTTAATTAATCTCTTTTCCTATTCATTACTACCTTGGTCTAGTCAGTAACACTAAACAGGTTCTAATGTTGGACACTACTAGAAAACATTCAAAGTGAAGAGAGTTAATTAATACATGCATATACATCTTCCAAGAATTATGAATTATCGGGTTTTACTTTGTTAGTTCTTCATGGTTCCTACAACCCTAGTTGTGAATTTAGCTACAGATGCTATGTGCTGATGCAGTATGAATTGAGAAGACATAATTGAATACTTACACAGCATAATTAAGAACAAGTAATCCAACTTCAATAAGAATCACAAGCTTCAAAGTAAAATTCAACCACAAGTGTTCTCAAAGACTCTCCAATATGATCTTACAATTTTCTCTCTCAAAATATTGAGTTCTTTGAGTACTAGGTGAAAACTTGTGAAAAATAACCTAAAAAATCTTTTTATAATAATTTAAATTCAAGTCCTAAACAAAATAGGAGAACTCGTAGGCACGCCATACGAAGGGTGATGTGTTATCAAAATACAACACATTTGATGCTTAAAACTTAGGATGTTGTGTGTTGTCAATGCGACATTTGTAGTTTTTATGTGTTTTTATACTTAGTTTTTGCAGGAAAGTAGTTTGGCATGATTTTGGGTCAAATTGTAGACTTTTC
This sequence comes from Solanum clarkiae, assembly GCA_011800125.2. Classification (NCBI taxonomy): domain Eukaryota; kingdom Viridiplantae; phylum Streptophyta; class Magnoliopsida; order Solanales; family Solanaceae; genus Solanum; species Solanum clarkiae. Next base: position 10,322 of record JAABOM020002050.1, read on the forward strand.
TGATTTTGCAAGGTTTATAGGACCCTCTACTAGTCGTAGAGTGGGTTTTGTGTAAATTTCCAATGAAGTTTGAAGTTCAGCCAGAGGATACCTCTTTATGAGTCGTAATTCACTCTACGACTCGTACAGAGTGGCTTCGTGAAGAATTCTAATAAGATTCGGTGAAGGACCAGATGTTGCAGGTGAAGTCTATGATAGGGAAATACAAGTCATAAGTTAGTCTATGTCTCGTAAGGTGGATCCGTAGCAGTGAAGTCCAAGATCTCAAGAGTTGAACACGAGACCTCGATTATGACTCGTAAACCCAGTTATGAGTCGTAAAGGCCTGTTGTATAAAATTCATTGACCAGTTTTTTAAATTTTAGGAATTGTTTGTAAATTTTATAGATAGTAATTTTTAAATCATTATTCATATAACAGAGTAAATAGGATGTCATTCGAGTACTTTTTAGGGTTTTATACTTGGAGACAAAATATTAGAGAAGAGAATACACTTGTGTATTCATTGTACCTTTCAAACTTGTGATTGTCAATACAATTTGGGTTTGATTATTCTTCTATCTAATTGGGTAAGTGATTAATTATGTTTTCTAAATTTATGATTTCTTCGCCTACCCATAGCATGAGTAGTTAAACCTACAACTTGGGGTTGTGGGAACCATGAAGATCTAACCAAATAAACCCAGATAATTTGCCATTCTTGGAATGGGTACTTACATATATTAATCAATTCTCTTCATTTTGCATGTTTACTAGTGGTGGCCAACATTAGAACTTGCCTAGTGTTACCTTCCCGATCCAGGTTGTAATGAATAGGAAAAGACATTAGTTAACAAGATTCGATGATGTGTTCTAATCTAATTAACCGAACTAGACCAAGGGGAGGTTGACTGGGACTATGGGTAATGGTTAGTATTGCACAATATCGAGATGGGCCAAATTACATAGTGAAATTTGCCTCTCACCTATTACCAAAGGGCTTGGTGAACTTAAATTACCATCCTACATGCTATACTCTAGTCGAGAATTGGGTTATCTAGGGATATTATGTTGGTGAATTATGGGGAACACAATTTCCAAGTTTCTCTCCATTATGGATTGACTCTTGTTTTAGTTATTTTAGTTTAATTACTTATCAATCATTGCAGCTCTCCCCCCTTTTTTTGGAGATCTGAGTTGTTAATACTTGAATTGCTTATTAGTAAATCGATTTTGAAGTATCCGTATTCTCTATGGTATTTGACCCTAACCTTGGTTAAGTTTTATACTTGACAATGACTACTTTATCCTCCAAAAGAGAGGTGTAAGTTGGGCGTGATCAAAGATTATGGTGCCGCTGTCGGGAATGTGGCTAGACTTTGCTTGAATTCACTAGTTATTGTAATTCAAGTGTTAGTTTCTTAGTTCCACTGTATTTTACTTTGTTTTTTGTTTATGTTTTTGTTTCTTTGCAAGGTATATTAGGTAATGTATGCCCAACACTTGGAGTCAAGGCAATTCCTTAACTCCACTTGATCCAGAGATCCAACGAATTACAAGAAGAATGGCTCAAGAGAATGCTAACATCGCGGGTAATGCAACCTTGAATCGGAATGTTTATGATGATGATCACAATGACAACTCACCTCCTTTGGAGAATATTCCAAAGCCTAGGGATTACAATGATAGTGCTTACCGGTGGAATCAATATAGATCGAACCCTATGGCTATGGATGTGATCGGGGCTATTGTGTCGCCCCACTACCGACTGACACAAAGTTCACTATTTCTAGTGGGTTATTTCAAATGCTGCAAATCATGGATTATTTGCGGGCCTACCATCAGAGGATCCACATAGCCACTTGCACAACATGACATTTGTTTGCAAGATTGTGATGGGAACACAAAATCTATCTATGGATGCTGTGGGACTTTGAGTTTTCCCATTATCTCTTATGGGCAGTGCTACAATATGGCTATCTGAGCTCCCACAAATTTTGAGTTGCTGCAACTTTTGAGTTGCTGCAATTTTTAAGTTGCTGCAAATTTTGAGCTGCTGTGTAGTTGCTGATTTTAGTTGCTGCTGAGTTTCTTGAATTTTCCTAGGCTAGTTTTAGTTGTTGAGTTCTAGTTGCGGCTGAGTTTAGTTTTAGTTTTAGTTTTTGAGTTTTTGTTGCTGCTGAGTTTAGTTTTAGTTTTTGTTGCTGCCGTGTAGTTTCTGGTTTTAGTTGTTGTTGTGAAGTTTGTGAGTCGCTATGTAGTTTTAGTTTTAGTTTGTGAGTTGCTGGAGTTTACTGAGAAGTCTATGAGTTGCCTACCAGCACAACATTTTTATTTCCTGATTTATTGTCTACTGAGAAGCTCCCTACATTATCGCTTGAGAGCACAAGATCCGTACCATTGTTTTCAGGGTCATGTGTCAGTAGTAATAAGGGTTCAACAATGGACTTCAGAAAGGGATCCGAGCTACTTTTTGGAGCTAAGTTGGGCTCATTGGCATCGCACACCACTTGTTTCACTTCACAAAGAAACAATATAATAAATAGATGAAAGAACAGACCATGTTCTTTTGTTTGAACTGAGAAGTCCATGTGCTTCTGTTTGAACCTTGAGCTAATGTGCTTCTGTTTCAACTATTGTTTGTTCTATGTGAGCTAATGTGCTTCTGTTTGTTCATGTGCGACATGCTAATGTTGCTTCTGTTTGTTCCATCATTTCAGGTGCCACATGCTAAGGGGGAACTTGGCTTGAAGTAGTTTGTCGAATGCTTGATTTGATTTTGTGCTGGGAGAGAATCTTTTTGCAGTTTTGCTATAGAGTTGTTGTGGGATTGAAGTTCGTATTAGCATAAACTACTTTTACTTTTTAATTTAGTGATATATTAGAGGATTTTAATTTTTTCTAATCATTATTATTAAATGTTATGCCATATGTGAAGTTTCAAATGTTTAAACGTTTTTGACAAATGTTAGTGAGAATTTGTTGAAAGTTAGAAGGAGGAAGTTGGTGTTATCATGAAAAACGGCTTTTTTGAAAGAAAATAAAAAATCAGCTTAAAACTTAATTAAAATAAGTGAAAATCAATTTTTTGAAATTTTGAAAAGAAAACAGAGTTGGCACCTAATTTTAAGGATAATTAGGAAACCAATAAATATTTTAAAAGACCTAATAGAAAAATCTTTTTAAATCCAAAGAAAAAGGTTCGAGTTTACATTTCCACTTCAAGAAGGTTTTACGCACTTGAAGTGTCCGCTAACATGCTGTTGTCCGGCGATTAGAAAGTTGACTAACTTTTAAAAATTTGATTGACTTTGAATGAGATAACTGGCTTTGAAAATTGGTTGATTTTGAAAGAATCCGACTAAATTTGAAAGAATTTGACTAAAGTTGAAAGAATTGACCACATTTGATGTAATGTTAACTGAATTTAAAAGACTTCACCGATCTTGCAAAAGTTGATTATGTTAACATTTTGATGTAAAAGAATTCAAAGATAACCTGAAATAAAAAAATTCATAATAATTAAGACAAATAAATTAAACAAAAATCATATTTTTATCTTTTCTTTTTATTTTCTTATTTTTACTTTTTTATATTTTTTTTTTTGTTTTATGCAAACACTTTTTCAAAATAAAAAAAATTAAATAAAATAACATAAATGGTTTTGACATGTTGGGAATTTCAATTAGATCGAAACCGATGATATAATGTTAGCATTCAGATAAATATGACACATAACAAAATAATATAAGAAGAAAATTGAAGTGGGCCTTTATCTCGTTTAAATCCCTGTTGCAACTTTTGGGCCTTTTCCTTGTGCTGCTGTATATACACATATGTATTGGTGTATATAGTGCAATTCTTGCTTCTTGGGATCTATATAATAATTTCCTTCTTCCGGGGACTCGGGCTGACTCGATGAGGAAGAAGTTTGGGCCTCCATGGCCCAAGAAATGTAGAATGGGAGCCCAACATGGCTCGATGCATTGTTCATACAAAGAAATAAAATTAAGGATTAGTAAGAGACTCAACAATGCTAACAACATAACTACACTAACTTTCACAAAGAAATGAAATGACAAGCGCAAAGAAATGAAATGACAAACGAGACATTTGGCTTCAAAGTAGTAGCAGGACACCATATAAAACCACAATAATCCTAAAATCAAAATGAATCAGGTAAATCTGAGTACGGAATTTGAGTTCAACAGTACGGACAACTCTAGTATTACTAGTCTAATTCACACTTGAAATTTTCATACAAATCCCATAGACAACAAGGGAAACAAACTAGAAAATCAGAATAAACCTCAGATTAAACTTGAAAGTAGAAGAACAAATCATTATTATAACAGCAAGTCTAAAGGATCTCAGGCAACAAGTAAGAGAGCTTAAACCTGAGTTCTAGATCCGGTTTATCTCGCAATCAAGAATGAGACTGAAACATAACGCATAACCTTTTAAGGCAATAATACACTCTATCAGCACACTATCAGGATATATTCATATGTTAACATACTTAGAAGTTGATCAAATAGGACTATTTATAGATTAATCGATGCAGACCACAATATATGTGTACACATATAGTATGAAAAGCAAATCTGACAAGCAAATCTGACGAGCAAATCTGGATCATGTTGACATTGTTAAATGCCTCAGCACTGACAAGGAAGCCTAGATCAAATGAATTGAGGAAGTCATAAATTGTATTTTTATCTAAAGAAAACTCAACAAGAGTATCTTGATTTAGGTAAAAGGGGACCTGACAACCCTCTTCTTGATGGACCAAAACAAAAGGGCAACATGGAAACATGTAAACAAGGAAATTGACTCATAGACATGCATATGGCTCCTTATGACCAAAGAAACTCAAATTCTGTAGAAGAATCAAGCCAAATCTTTACTCAACGACTTTGATAGCACACAGGCAGGTTATTCATAGAAGAAAACTAAACTGTCAACACTTCAGGAATTAGGAACTTTAATAGACTGATCTATAACATGCTCACAACGTTTCCATTTTTTCATATTGATCTAGACTCTTACAACTCAAGAAGTTTATGTTTAATGGGCATATGATATATCAATGTTGGGCAAATACAACAGCAGTATGAATGTCTCAACAATTCTTATTGAATTACATCAATAAATAGTGCCAGAACTGATCTAAACCATTTGGATCACAACAGTAAATAAAACTGAAACACAACCAGAACCATTCAAAAGGGGAAATCAGTCCATACACTTGAAAATCAACAAAATATGTTCATCAACTTGAAATAAACTAGCACATATAACAACGAACCAAAGACATAATGCATTAAATCGAAATAACGATACTAAAGTTCAGTTGTTACTAAGGAACAGAAATGAACCCAGGAAAGAGCATAAGTTACATATCCCCTTAATATGACTCAAATGAATGAGTGTATTTAACATGACTTAAATGAATGAGTGTATATTGCAGCCAGATCCGAAGTAGGAACTGAGGAAAAGGTATCACAAATTAGAGTCGAAAACAGAAAAACCAATACAATCAAGATCCCTGTGATCCAAACATGGTGTAGCGACAGCAACATCACAGTATTACATAGCTAATAGGAAACCATCTTGACAAGCACAACAACATCACAATAACATTGACTCATCGCAACAGAGATTTCCAGTCAGCAATCCACACGCAAACAGAATACTTTGACACAGCTTCACCCGTCACATTTAGTCATAATATATAAACTCGAAAGTAAAGCGAGATTGGGACATTACCTTTGTTGGGGCAGCGAACTGGGGACGATGATGAGCTTAAATAGTGGACCATGACACCACAAGGATTTCGTTCGAGACTTCTTGACTCCAAAATCTGATCAACAAACAAGACTCTTGACTAAAGCTTTATGAGATTGAGAACGACTGGGGATTTTCTAGGGTTTTTAGATTCGATCGCCGCCTATACTAGGATTTTTTGAACTCGTTTGCCGCCCCTTTTCTCCTTCTCCATGGCTGCCTCTTTGATATTTTCTCCGCCTCTACTAGGGTTTTTTGTATTCGTTCACCGCCTCCACTAACAAAGAAGAAGAGGGGATTAAATAGGGGATGGATTAGGGTTCGAAGATGGGGAAATTGAATTCAACATTTGAAAATAGATAGGATCGATTCCTCAATCTCGAGGGAAAGAGATGGGGAGCGTGTTGTGAGCTTTGACAGAGAAATCGGCGCATGCGTGGGGTTGTCGGGGAATGTCGGGGAACAGGGGATTTGGTCGATTTCTTTCGGCGCCTGGTTAATGTTGTTGTTAGGGGAGAAGGGAAAGGGGAAAGGTAATGGAGCGTGTGAAAGGGGGAAAGAAAGGGGAAAAAGAGGAATTCACGCGCCACATATATTTTTCTTTTCAAAAATAAATGTTTCAAAAATTGTTAAAACAAAATAAGATCTCGATGATTATTTTAAGTCGTGGAGGGTAAAAATTGGGTGTCAACAGCTGTCCCTTTCTTTGGGTATGATCGATGAAAGAGATCGTGGACAAAGAAATTTGACTAATCCAATTTTTAGCCGATCACATTTTCGGCTTCGAAAAAGCTCTTCAGATAGACTTTAGGAACTATGGACGGACCCTGGTTTTGGGTTTCCTACATATCTCAGGTTGCATGAGAATTTAGGCCACTTGTAGTTCAAAAACACTTGATTTTATGCACGAATTTGAAAGAATTCAAAAGCTATCCCAGTATCGAATTATGGAGAGATTAGGATACTTGGGAATGACATTTTAAGAGTAAGTGTTGGAATGCAGCCAAGTTTTTGAAATTGAGCCCGCCTACATATCCTTGGACTTAGGAATCAGGCTGCTTGTAGTTCGACTCTATCTGTTGAAGAGGAAATTCCTTATTCGGAGATGACCTCTGGTTCAAGAGGAGTGACAACCAAATTGAATTATGAAAAGAGGCTTGCAACCTCTTAACCATAAATGTGGAACTCGTCACATTCATAATTGAGAACTTACATGGACATAATTTTCAAAACTCTTGGTATGTTTTCACTCGGATTAAAAAATTGCCTTCGGTGAGAGTTGAGAGAATCCAAAGGCGAAATTAAAAATAAACTAACTGACTCACAGAAATTCCCACATGTCTTCTAGAAGGGGCGTGGTTAGATGGTAGTGGTAGTCGCTTCCCAGCTCGCGTCCGAAGGGTTTGACGCCCCCTTCAGACTATGTCCCAGTTCGCTGCTAAGAAAAAGTTCCACGTTGTGCTGCATCCCACTTGATGACATCCACACCTGTGGCTTGTTCTAAGAGTTCATCCTTTCAGATGCTCTCGATATGACTAATCAAAGTGTTAGCAAAATCATAATTTAAACTAGAGATGGTATCTTTTACCACGTTCGGTATTTATTCTTCTTTTCGATATGATAGACAATGAATTGATATGAAGCAATCATTGTATGGCCTTTCGGCAACTTGAAAATAGAATAGCCTTTGTCGGCGATGATCATGTGGTGACCTTCTCGGCAACTGGAAATAAAATAGCCTTGCCACCGCAGATATGTAATGGCCTAGTCGGCAATTGAAAATAAAATAGCTTTGCTGGCGATGCAACAGCCTTGTCGGCTATTGGGAATAAAATAGTCTGGTTCTGGAAGAATATGCAACGGCCTTGTTGGCTGTTGGGAATAAAATAGCCTTGTCGACAATAAATATGCAAAGGCTCCGTTGGCAGTTGAAAATAAAATAGTCTAGTTTTGCCTCCTCAGCAACTGGGAAATAACTCTCTGGGAACGGATTAGAAAATAAACTAGTTCTGGAATAAATTGGAAAATACACTAGTTCTAGCATAACTGGTAAATTGGTTCTGGCATAAACTGAAAAATAGAATAGCCTTAGCGGCGATGATCATGCGATGTCCTTCTTGGCGACTGGAAATAAAATAGCCTTGGCGGCACTGGATATGTAATGGCTTAGCCAGCAGCTAGGAATAAAATAGTCTGGATGAATATGCAACGACCTTCTAGGCAGTTGTAAATAATGCAACGGCCTTCTAGACAGTTGGAAATAAGATAGCCTGGATGAATAAGCAATGGACCCCCTGACAATGAATATGCATTGGTCCTCTTGGCAATTGTCATGGCATAAGCTGAAAAATAAACCTAATTCCTAGCATAAACTGGAAAATAAACCTAGTTCCTGGCATAAATTGAAAAATAAACTGGTTCCTGGCATAAAATGGAAAATAAACTATCATAAACTAGAAAATAAACTGACATTTGGCATAGCTGGAAAATAAACTGGCATCTGGCATAACTGGAAAATAAACAGGCATCTGGCATAACTGAAAAATAAAATGACATAAACTGGAAAATAAACTGGCATCTGGCATAACTGAAAAATAAACTGGCATCTGGCATAACTGAAAAATAAACTAACATCTGGCATAACTGAAAAATAAACTGGCATCTGACATAACTGGAAAATAAATTGGTATTTGGCATAAACTGAAAAATAAACTGGCATCTGGCATAACTGGAAAATAAACTGGCATCTGGCATAATTTGAAAATAAACTAGCATCTGGCATACACTGGAAAATAAACTGGCATCTGGCATAACTGAAAAATAAAATGGCATAAACTGAAAAATAAACTGGTATCTGGCATAACTGAAAAATAAACTGGCATCTGGCATAACTGAAAAATAAACTGGCGTCTGGCCTAACTTAAAAATAAACTGGCATCTGGCATAACTGAAAAATAAAATGGCATAAACTGGAAAATAAACTGGCATCTGGCATAACTGAAAAATAAAATGGCATAAACTGGAAAATAAACTGGCATCTGACATAACTGAAAAATAAACTGGCATATGGCATAACTGAAAAATAAAATGGTATAAACTGGAAATTAAACTAGCATATGGCATAACTAAAAAATAAACTGGCATCTGGCATAACTGAAAAATAAACTGGCATCTGGCATAACTGAAAAATAAACTAGCATCTAGCATAACTAAAAAATAAAATTGAATAAACTGGAAAATAAACTGGCATCTGGTATAACTGAAAAATAAACTGACATCTGGCATAACTGGAAAATAAACTGGCATCTGGCATAACTGAAAAATAAACTAGCATCTGACATAACTGAAAATAAACTGGCACCTGGCATAAATTGGCATATACTGAAAAATAAACTGGCGTCTGGCATAATTGGAAAATAAACTGGCATCTGACATTACTGGATAGTAAAATGAACCTGACTCTCTCCGCGATGCATGAGATGTGATAAATTGCTGGAGATTTAAGTGAGACGAAACTATTTGTGCCTCAGCTTTTCTATTTTAGCAAAGATATGCAAAAATTTCCCTACAAAAAATATCCCTGCAAAAATATCCTGGCAAGCTTGAGCGAGACGAGACTGTTCGCGTCTTAGCTGTTATTTTGTAGATAAGATCTGCAAAAAAATTTCCTGCATCCACAAAAATTTCTTAGTTTTGAAATGAACTGATCTGTGTTGATTCTTCGGTTGTCTGCTCCTCGTCTTGTCCTCAGTGAATCATTTTGATATCCCTCCCCTGTTTGACTTTTGACATAGACCCTTTGATGTGTCGCGATTGTCCTGAATTCCCGATCAGGATGAGGATTCTTAAAATGACTTTCAAATTTGTAACGATACCCAGCAAAATTTTGAGGATAACCTCAAAATTTCTGTCCTAGTTTAGATATTATCAAGGACTGTCAGCTAATCAGAAGCACCTTGAGAATTTTTGAGATCTTTCTCAAAAAGCCTGTCCCAGTTGAAGTTTTACTGTGCTCTAAACTTTGATGTATTGTAAAGGGATCTCTTTGTTCAGAATTTTTGAGTTCCTTTCAAAAATTCTGTCCCTATTTCCTTTCTGGGAGTATGTCCGAGCCATTGTGGCGCCTACATATCCCGTTGAATTAGGAATCAGGTCAAACGTAGTTCCTCTTTTGGGTGGTAGACCAAAATATAGATTTTTAATAAAAAGTGACCGAGACCGACAAAGGCCGCCTACGTATCTCATTCTTGAGAATTCAGGTCAAACGTAGTTCATTACTGGATATAATTGGATAATAAACAAAGAAATGATTACAAGCAAATGATACAATTACAGGGAAAGAGAGTTTTAGATTTCTAGAGATGCAGTATTGGCCTGGCCAAGGTTTAATCATGGAGCGACAGTCTAGAGAACAGTCGAGTTATGATCAATTAAATCCTAGATTTTATACTTCAAAGTTATGCAATCTTCAGTGTCATTTCCAACACTGTTAGAGTGGTAAGCACAAGTCTGATCACTTTTGGAGAAATGAGAATTAGCATCCATGGCTCTCGGGGGGGGGGGGGGGGGGCG
>JAABOM020002061.1:0-20659 GCA_011800125.2 Solanum clarkiae
AACATCGCAACTTCACAAAACGCCACCATAACATAAATACTAAAAACAGGGCAGCATGTCTACATTCATACTCCTACTACACTAAAGCACTCCTATATGTCCCTAAAACATAACACATTACACTAACGCCCTACGCAACTCCCCAGTTTTAAAACGCGACAAATTCTCCTTCAACTAAGACTCCAATTCAAGTTAAACATCAAGAACATGCTCACCACAGTTTCCAATACTTCTCATGCCACTCATGGACTAATTTCATGCAAAATAAATATAAACACATAATTAAAACTCAATATGTAAGCATATGCAAACTTGTCCCATTCAAACCCCAATTTCGAATTTTATGGTTCAAGCTAGAAATCCACCTCTTTTTCATGATTAATCATCAATTTAATACTTCCCCAACACCCCCACAAGTTTTAATTCACATGGGAAAAGCTAGAAATTCAACTTATCTCTCAACCCCTTCACAAGCTCCAAACTTCGAATCCGCAAAACCGAACGTTTCTTTAGCAATCTAACACTTTCACGCTAATTGGGGGAACCCACATACTGACCTTGAAGCGTCGAATAATCAAAAACGCAGGAGAAAACGAATTTTCCTTCCCTGCTACAGTGAGCGGAGAGCTCAGCTTTTTGGGGGAAATGTTTTGCCTAAAAATTCTAAGTGTAGAAGAATGTTGGTCTTGTACAAGGCAATCCTATATATAAAGACTTCAAGTATTCCCCCATCCAATCAAAATAAAACACATACTTGACCCCACAATTTATTTTAAATCTTAAAGAACTCCAATTTTAATAAAATATACATTTGGTCCCAAGCTTTTCCCAAATTGGACCAATTAAGGATTTACGACTTTTAACTCTCAAGAATAATTTATAAAAAAAATTTCACTTGGTCTAAATCTTAAAATAAACACTTAAGTCCCGAATTATTCGAAATTTTCAATATTCGTCTAAATTTCGCAAGCATTTTAAATGTTCAAAATACGGGTTCTAACATATATGATGCTTATGAAGTCTAGCAACTATTTTTCCGTGTAAATATATTTGTATGTGAAGTATGATATTGATTCATGATGATTTTTGATATGATCAAGGTTGAGTGTTTTTGATGTTCCTTGTTAAGAGATTTTCCTTATGACTCATGTGTTTTATGATAGTTCCATGCTAAAAGATAAGCCCACCTCGTTCTCAATGAAAGTTTTCCTATGATTTATAATTATAATTAGTGCATTAGAGAAGAGCTTCAAAGCTGAGTTCACCAAAGATATATGTATAATGTTAATTGCTCTAAAAGATGTTTAATAAAGGTTCTTAAGTTCAAGCTACTCCCATGATTGCTACTTATGATTTTAAGAGTATGTTTAAAGAATTTCATGGGATGACTTAGCACCAAAAGGATAAGAGATTGAGACTCATTCTGATAGTTGAGCCATGATCCCTTGAAGTTAAATATCTATGTCCCTAACTATGTACTACCATAGGAGCCTCATGGGCTAGGCTAGTGGATCCATATAGGCCTCAAAGTTATGAAAGATGCAATTGCAAGGTTACTATGTTTTGGACATCTACCTTAGAAAGGTGATTCTCCTTTTCCTAATAGAAGGAGTGCACTGATTTTTTTCCCAATGGAAGAATTCATTGGATTACATGTAGTAGCTCACATGGTCTTTCTGTCGGTTATGGTCCATTCCTATGCATTGTGTCATATTTATCGAAGCCATATTCTGTGTGCGTGTTTAAGCCTATTTGATGACACTTTTACCTTATGTATACCTATATGTTATGTTTAATTATGATGGCATTACAATTTCATCCATGCATTGCACCTCACATACAAAGTACATGCAAACGTACTAACGCATATTTTTCCTGCATGATTTAACCATGCAGAGACAGGAATTCCTCTACCGGCTTGAGGCTAGTTTTTAGCATCCAAGACTTGTAGCTTTATTATGGTGAGCCCTTAGTTTGAGACTCTTCCACTTTTCATCTATCTTGTATGTTTTGACTTTTAGACAATGTATTTGTAGTCCTTCTAAGGATTTTACTTTTTATGTTTCCTTATTTTAGATTCTTTTCTACTCGATGGAGATCGACCGACACCGGTCTCTTTCGTTAATGATGTAGTAGTTGGTATGCGCTTGGACAAACCAATGGATTGTAATTATTTCAGTACTTCTTATTGTTGCTTCATTGCTAAAAATGGCCCATAACCCCTTCCCCTCATGTTTTACGCAAAAGTTTCAATTTAATGCTCATGAATGCTCAAGATACTTAGATGGATTTAGTGAGGTGTTTTCGGGTGTGTTATTTATTGTGTGATGATTAGGCCCCTAGATTAGGTCGTTATAATACTCTTATTGTATCAAATGCGTGAGATAATTAAAAATCTTGTAAATAATTTACCTTTTGGGTTACAAGTATTATTTTCTCTCTTAATCATTCATCCTTTAATTATTAGAAAAAATGAATAAAATGCAATAAAAAGGGGAAAATAACTAAAAAATAAGAGAAATTTAAATGCATGCATTGCCATAAAGAAGTGACATATTACTTTTTTTGTTGTTCAGCTTCATATTTATATATAGATTGCTAATATTTAAAATGCCTTTACAAATGTATGAAGTGAAACTTTTATAGGTTGCAATGGGTGAGACCTTGGCTAATAGTAAATCTATAAATGATCCATACAGTGCTAAGGCCAATAACAAAAAGTCATATGTCATGTTGTTCGTAATGCCAACTAATATTGTTATAACATTCGGTTAGCACACTTGAACCTTCTGACATCTTATCTCCTCCTATCTTGTTTACATCATTAACTTCTGCTCCATGATACTTTTTTTTCTTTTTCGAGGGGCCGCATTCCTCAACAACCAATATTTTAGCCCTCCATTGTAATTTTGACCTTATATTCTTTCATGACAAGTTTCACCAATACAACTACGTCAAACAATGCATAAATTGTTGTCATAGTATCTGGGAAGATCAAAAACTGAAATAACACAGTTGACATTTATTGATTCATCCATGGCATTAGTATGTGTAATAATATCAAAATAACTTGTGAAATCATTTAATGATTTGATAAATTTCTACTACAAAATTACTGACCTTGACTCTTCATGCCTATGAAAAATCATCTCCCTACCAAATCTTCACACTAGTTAATCTTGAATCTTTTCAAAATTTGACAAATTTCCATCTTGGAAAGATTATGTGTTTAACATCAACCTTCAATGGTCAATACTGTTGATCAAGTTCAAACAACATTAAAACTTGACTACAGTCACCATTTTTGTTTGCTTATCAATGGGGTCATTTGTAGTATAAATTTTTTGCACTATGACTCCACCTTCTTCTATGAGATGTCTCGCATAAAATGAAATTGAACGTCAGTGTGCTTCATCCTTGCATGTTAAACTTAGTTTGTTGCTAATTGAATAGCATATTGATTATCATAAAATATTAAGTGTCATTCTTATTCAATACTAAGCTCTCTTAGTAAACGTTAAAGCAAAATTGCCTTCTTCACAGCTTCTGCAATTGGCATGTATGCTCGTTGCCTCAATGGTAGGCAAAGTAATTGTTGACTGCAAATTAGTCTTTCAACTAATAGGTGAATTTGCAATAATAGAAACATAACTAGTAGTTGATCTTCCTTTGTGCAAATTAGTTGCATAATCAGAGTCACAATATCCAACTAAATCTTGACTATCTTACTGTTTGAAAACCAAACCGACATCTATATTATTATATATATAATGTAGAATTCATTTCACAACTTGTCAATGCTCTATTTCAAGATTATGCATATGTATTCTTACAACTCCTACGGCATGTGAAATATATGATCTTGTGCAAAATATTACATACATCAAGATACCAACAACATTCATATATGATACTCTTGGCATATATTTTTGTTCATCTTTAATTTTTGATGACGTAGAACCACTAAGCTTAAAATGAGGGGCAAGTAGAGTGTTAACCAACTTTGTTATTTCCTTCATGTTGAATCAATTTAATATTCTCTTTAGTATTCTTTTTGAGATAAATAGAATTTTTTTTAATGTTTATCTCTTTTTATCTCTATGCCGAGAATTTTCTTCACCTCACCCAAATCTTTCATCTCAAATTCCTTTCTTAGTTTAGTTTTTTAGCTTCTCAATTTTCTCATGGCTTTAGAAAGCTATCAACATATCATTAAAATACAGGAGAAGATATATAAATAATTTGTCTTCAAGATTGAGAAAATACATACAATGATCGTATTTGCTTCTTTTATACTTTTGTTGAAACATAAACTTTTGAAATTATTTGTGTCATTGTCTTGATGGTTCTATTTATTCATACAATAATTTTCAAATTTGCACACCACATTTTATTTTTCAGCAATTTTGAATCCTTTAGGCTGAGTCATGTAGATTTTCTCTTCGAGGTTTTCATGTAAAAGTGAAGTTTTTACATCCAACTAGACTAGTTTCATATTCAATTGTTTTACCAAAGCCAAGAAACTCTAGTAGAAGAGCGTTTCATGATTGAAAAAATTACCTCATTATAATTAATTTTCACTTTTTGAGCATATCTTTTTGGCCAACAATCTTTCTTTGTAGTGAATATTTTCTTGTATAGGAAATTTTTTTTTTCATATACCCATTTGCACTCAATTGCTTTCTTTCCCTCTAAAAGATTAGCCAATTTTCATGTGTGATTCTGCTGAAGGTATTGCATTTCTTTATTCATGGAAATTCTTCACCTATTTTATCATAAATAGTGGATAATGTACCTATAACTAGTAGGAATATTATCAGCTACAATTGAGTCTGCACAAGCCACCATATCTATGAGTCGAGTAGGTTTTATTATTATTCTTTTTGAGTTGTTCGTTGCTATTGATTAAAGTTTTGGTTGAGGTTATTGAGTTAAAATTTCTCCTTCAATTGGCTCTTCATCTCAAGGAAAATCTTGTGTTACTTCTTCATTCACTGTTTATGTTGAAAATTTGATTTTTCTCCCAAACTCTACCTACTTTGAAGCACCATCAGTTTGTTGATACATTCAATTGCTATTTTGTATGTCAAGGGAGATTCATCAAGGGTTACATCCTTGCTGAAAATTTTTTTTGTTTGTTTATAGACATCATAAAGAGTATCCTTTGACTCTAGAAGTAATCTCCATAAATAAAGCTTTCTTGCTCGTGGGTCAAATTTTGAATCTTTAACGTGATAATTTGCAATTGAGCCAAATATAAATGATCACAATCTTTAGCAAGTTTTTCATCCCATTTTTCTAATGTACCTTGCCACCAATAGCTACAGATGGTAGTCGATAGATGAGATGGATGCATGTTGTATTTTCTCAGATCAAAATCATTTTCCTAACCCAACATTGGAGAACATACACCGAATTTTCTCCAGCAATGTTCGAGTCATGCGTTCAGCCACTCATTCTTTTATGATATATTTTCGATTGTGAAACGTCAAATGATATCATTGTCTTCACAAATCTTGTGAAAAAATCTTTTTGTATTCTCTACCATTGTTTGTATAGATATACTTAATCATTCTTCCACTTTGAGTCTCTATCATTACCTTCCATCTGGAGAAAAATTTTCAATGCTTTATTTTAAGTTTTTCATCGTATACACCCACACAAGATTAGAAAATAGTGTTTTCCACCTAATCAAGGCATTTTGGAAGCAACTCAAATATTAAAGAGAACATAATTCAAAATAAATTTAGTGTTATGGATGGTTATTCCAAATTTAATCCTTGTCTACTTTCCCTTGACACAATTTTGACAAAACTTCATATTGTAAAACTTTTACTCTTTTATTAATCCTTGATCTGATAAAGTTTTCAAGGATTTTTCTCTAGGATGTCCCAAGTGCATATACCACAGCCTGGTCATTTCTACATCCTTATCGTCACTAGATGTTGTTGTTGTTCCATTGATTGTGCTATCTTAATAAAGGTATATATTATTGTTTTTTTGAATTGCCTTCATTACCGCTAGTGTATTGAAGTATATTCTCATTCTTGCATAATTTGCAACGATTTTGAACTCCTTTGATCTAGGGCTCCTACATAAATGAGATTTTTCTTCAAATAAGATATGCATCCTATAAATATTTTGGTCAATCTGTTATGATTCTTCTCTCAAATTTCACCTATACCATATGCACTAAAAAGAATATTGTTTACAATATGAATAACTCCATTTTCTCCTTCTTGTAAATTAGAAAATCGGTCCCAATTTTGGCACAAATGATAGCTACAAGCTAAGTTCCTCAACTATATGTCAAATAATTTAGATGGCTCTACTGTAACTAGTAAGAAATCAGACTTATCACTTAACTAAATTTAAATCCTTGACAGCCTTTTCATTATTTAGTTTGAACTTGCTTTTCAACTTTGGACAGACATTCTTTTGGTGTCCTTTTTTTCATCAAGAGGCATATTAATCTTTACTTGGGATGAACCATGACTTGGATCTTCATTTCTTGATTCTCGTTTGAATTTGAGAATGACCTCACATGATCAATGTTTCTGCTTCTCCACTTCTTTATTTTTCTCTTTTTCCTTTGTTCCTAACTATACAAGGCAGAATAAATTTCTTTGAGAGATATTTCATCATTCCAATGAAGTAGAGTAGTTTCAAGCTACTCAAACTCATTGAAAATTTTACTTAACAAAATCAAGATTATATCTTCACCAGTAAAAGTCACATTCATATTCTATATAATTTTCATTTAATTATTGAAGCTAGTGATATGATCATTCATTTTACTATTGAAAATATATGTGAAATGTAATTATCTCTTTTTCATGTAAAGTTTATTTTGACTATTTTTCATTTAAAATTTTTTCCTCCAATGCATTTCACAATTTACTTGTAGAAGTTTCATTTGTGTATGAATACTTTTGTTCTATTGTAAGGTAAGATCGAATGGTACCCCAAGTAATACATTGATAGCTTTCTAATCTTCCTATCCAGTACTATCTAATTTCTTTTCTTCTATGGAAATATCTAGCCCCTATAGAAAGAGTACATCAAGAACCTCCCTTTGACACATTCTAAAATATTATGATCCATCAAAAATTGTAACTATAAGTTTTACATTTGACACAATTTTTTTCATAAGCAAAGATACCAACAATGGCATATTATTGGCATTCGATGTGGACCCATCATTTTTCTTATCATTCATTTTGATAAAGATACTATCTATTAGCTAACAATACAAAAGACCAAAGTAAATATTTTCTGATATGGAAGTTCAGGCAATGCTACAATTACAGAGCATACTCAGATAAACCTTGATTCTAATATCAATTGTTACGGTAGTAGAATATATAAAGTGTGGTGATATTACAACTACTATATCTAAAGGCATCTAACAAAAGTAAATGAGACAATAATAAAAAGAACACCAGAGCATCTAACAAAAGTAAATGAGACAATAATAAAAAGAACACCAGAAATTTATAAGGTTTAGCAAAGTTTTATTTTCTTTTGCCTTCTCCTCATACACATCCAACCAATATATTTTACTCGAAAGAATACAAGTGTAATAATATAAGAGAGAAAGAAGATCAAATGCCCTACAAGATGAGAAGGTAAGTGAAAGGTGTGTCACAAATGAACCAAGAGCTACCTATTTATAGGAATGAATTCTTCCTTTTGATGTCATTCATGACATCACTATGTTTCAAAATGTCAAGATGACTTGTGAACCCATTTAATGATTTGCCAAAATATCTAGTACAAGTTACCTACCTTGACTCGTTAAACCAATGAAGAATTATCTTGCTGCCAAATGTTCACACTAGTTAATCTTGAATCTTGTCAAAATGTAATAGAATTTGTTCTATTTGTTGACACCAAATTTTGATCGACCTGTACCAATTTCAAATTGTTATTTAATTAAAATAGGCATTTTGAAAATTTTTTAAATAAATGAGTCTACTTTCAATTTTATCCAAATAGTTATGTATTTTTAACATTTTTTAAAAGATTTCAAAATTTGTTCGTTAAACATTTTACCACTATACAATACTTTCATTATTATTATTATTATTATTATTATTATTATTATTATTATTGTTATTATATAACAGATCTTTTCAGACAAATGTTGATGGGAAACCAAAAGTAAAACAAGCACTAGTAATTTTTTTACAACTTATTCTCTTTGTGGAACATTAGGATAGACACAATTGCTTAATGCTTGATAAAGCAACTGCATTAGCATTTATTTAATGCTTCTTTGTGCTGCAAGATGTGCATTCTTCCTCTTTAAATTGAGAGCAGTTTGCTCACTCAAGTTGTGCACAAAACAAGAGAAAGCATCATACAAGAGCATATAAATATAGATATTATTTTAGGGAGGTATTTTATTATGTAAAAGTTTCGACAAATTTTATTCTTGTAAGTTGTTCCTATTTTCTAAATTTTTTATAATAAGATATTTTATAAATGAGTTATTTTCGTGTACTTTTAAGTACTTCATCATGAAAATATTATTATGATGAAATTATCTTGATGGATCAAAGTTAAGTTGAGGTATAATAATTTATGTGACTAGATTGGGGTGCTATGGATTTCACTCAAAAAGGAAAGGCCAAACTGCTAAATTGACCGTGATTTTACTAAGGCAAGTGGACTTTCAAAACTTTGTAATTCTCGTAGAATTATCAAATTTTCCTTTCTCCTACGTGTGATGCATGAAACATTTTAACATTATAAGAAGTGAGATGCTTAAAAATGTGAAAACGAGTTGGCGTGTTATGGTACTTGAATTGATAAATGTGGTGAAGTTATGAGAATTCTATATATATTTTTGATATATATAATGTCATGGTTGAAAATGATGAGTGAATGTGTCTGTGGAACTCATATCATATTCATTCATTCCATGATATACATATTTACATTGATTCCAGATATTGATACAATAAGATATAAGAGAATATCGGGACCGAGGTCTTTACCGATTGAGATATTGTGATGCCAAGGTAAAATGCCGGCGAATTTATTGTAATGCCGAGGTAACATGCCGGCAAGTTATGATGATATTGTGATGCTGAGGTTTTTGCCGGTAGTCATTTCATAATGCATTGAATATCACACTTGCATACCCCATTGCATAGCATGGTGTTATCCTTATGATTGATTGTGCTATCACTATTAGTTTGTGATTTTGGAAATTGTGATATGATGAATTGCTATCTTTATTATGTATTGCTGGGTCGAAATAACTCTTCGTGTAGGTTGTAGTCATGGATATCGATTGGGACGAAAGGAGTTTGTGAATTCTTTTAGACTTCCTTGTTTTGTTAGTTGACTTGCTGGGTACCGCGTGGTATTTGGTACTCAACCCTTGCTTCTACACTCATGTAGGTGGTGAATCCCGGTTGTGAATAGAAATTCCTTGATCCGCCGAGGATTCCCAGGAGACATAGAGAGGTAGTTGTTATCATCTGGCTGACTCTCTTGTTCCTATTTCTTTTGTACTTGTTCTATTCGAGAAGAAGGACAGTGTGGACTTGTATTTCCTTGTTTTTCTGTATTAGTGGCTTGTATGCGTGACAACTAATCCTTGGGTCGTATTTAAGTTTATGGAAATTTCTCAGTTCTAGTGATCTACTTTAATTAAATTGCTTCCGCGCGTTATATTTATTATCCCCTTTGAGTTAAGGCTGACTTGTTCAGGTGGGATTGAACAAGTGCCATCATGCCCAATTTTTGGGTCATGACAGCCGGATATATCTTTGTGTATTGGCCTGCTTAGTAGCTCTACAATAAGGTTTTGGAAATGAGAGTTGGGTACCTGAAGTGGAATTAAATGATCTATATGCCATTAGAGTAGCTATTATGTGTTTCTAATTGTTTACTCATATTGAGTCGTCCCTTGAGCACAAACAATAGTTCTAAGTTAAGGGTGTTGATGTGTTGTCAAAATACAGCACATTAGTGCCTAAAACGATGGATTTTGCAAGTTCTTAATGCGACTTTTTATGGTTTTTATGTGTTTTTATGTTGTTATTGCAGAAAAGATAGGTTGGCATGATTTTAGGAGAAAATTACAGATTTTGCTAAAATGCAGGACATAAAACTCATCCTACGAGTCGTAGCCCAAGCTACGAGTCATAAGGTACTCTCATAGCAAGAAATACTTAGCAAAATCAGGAATCTGCTAAGTGGAGGTCAGCCCTAGGAGGCCACTGTATGATTTGTAGGTCTCACTATGACTCATATAGGTGCGATCGTAGCAAGAAATAGTGAGCTAAAAATTTGGACTAAGAATTGAAGGCCTAGATTATGAGAGGAGCATACGAATCATAGCCCAAGAAATAACTCGTAACAGTGGATCATAACAGTCAATTTCAAAATGCCAAGTGCTGACTACGAGACCCCAAATACGACTCGTAGGTCACCCTATGAGTCGTATCTGTGCGACGTATCTGCTGTCAGCTGTCTTTTTTATTTAATTTATAGGGTGAAACTGTAAATAGTATAAATACTTAATGATAGGGTTTTAGAAGAGATGGGAGACTTTGAATATTTTTCAAATTTCATACTTTGAATATTCTTTCTAGAATATTTATAGGGTTTAGTGTAGATTTTCATTTTTTAATTGGAAGAGCCACTTTGGGGATTGTAAAAAATCACATTGTACTTATTTTCCATTAATCTAAGCTTGAGGTTTGCAACTTGAAGGTGTTGTTGTTCTTCATTATTTTTAGGTAAACTCTCAACTATGTCTTCTATTTTCATTGTTGCTAATTTAGCCTTAGCCATGGGTAGCTAAGCATCCACAACTTGGGTTGTGGGAACCATGAGTAATTGACTTGAAATAACCTAGACAATATGTATTTCTTTGATTGGGGTTTTGCATGTATTTTTTATTTCCCTTCATTTTGATTGATGTTTAGTGGTGGCCAACATCAAACCCCACCTACTATCACGATCCCGACCAAGGTAGCGACGAATAGGAAAAGGGAAGTGGATGACAGAATTCGATTGATGTTTCTCGTCTAATCAACCTTACCTGACCAAGGAGAGGTTGACTGGGACAATGGGTAACGGTTAGTTGGCACACCATGGTTGCCAACCAAGCGTCATGGTGAAATTTGACCTTCACCTTCACAAGAGGCCTGGAAGAACCTAAGTTACCATCTTGCATGCGAAATCCCAATTAGGGTTATGTTGTTTGGGGTAATTGAGTCAACGGATTATGGGGAACACAATTCCCAAGTTGTCCCTAAATTTGAGTGTCTTCTCGTATAATTAGTGTAATGTTAGTTTTTGCTCTTCATTTTGAATCACAAATCCCCCTCCCCCTTCTTGGAAACTTTAGTAATTAATGCTGGAAATGATTGATAATGGATCTATATAGTCAAGCCTCGTATTCCATATGTATTCAACCCTAACCTTCGGTTAGGTTTATTGTTGACTGCGACCGCTTTGTTATTGTAGCGTGAACATCAATATTCTTTAAATTTGAAATTAAAATGCTATCCACATTCGTGTCATTGCTGAAAAATGACAGAGAAATGAATCAATTTGACTCAACCTCATCCATTCGATTGAGGGCGAGGACGAACGAGGACTTGAAATGGAGACACATTACTGCTCAAAGACCGAGGGTCGTCGTTGGGGGTCAAAGGGCGCTGGCGTCGTTGCATTTTTCTACTACTGTTTGCAGGTAACCATTTTTGGCTTTGCTTTGTTGCTTGCATGGTTTAGCCAACGAACAAAGAGCGTGAAGTTGGGAAAGTTAAAGGGGGTGCATGTTGTAGGTGTTGGAAAAATATATGTATTTGTGATATATGTTTTGCTGAAAACAAAAGAGATTTCGGTCGGTTCACGGTGGTTTGGGCTATAATTTTGGTCCAAAATGGACCCAAGGAAGATCTTACAAAAAAGGGTCATTTACATAAATAATATAAAATTTAACCTAAATTAAGATTTTTAGCATAATTATAACACTTACCAAATATAATTATGTTTTCCTTACAAAAAATAGCAACATATTAATCCTTTTTACTCTTTCTTTCTCTCACTACTTCTCCAATTCTCTTGTCTAAAGATCAACCAAAACAATGCATACTACAACGACTCCAACAAATTCAATGCCATAGATAGCCGTGATTTCAACTCACAAATCCTCGATTTAATTTCGTGATAATCAGGTTATACGATTTCAATTTTTTTTTTTTTGCTTCAAAATTCAATTTGAGTTGCGCAGCTCATGTAATTTCAAATTATTTCAATCGAATTTATTATAATTTACTCAATCTTCATATACTTTCGATTTTGTTCATTTATTCATCTGTGTAATTCAACTTGATAAAAATTTAATTTAAATATAACAAATTGATTTTGTCTAATTCATACTACATACATTCCTTTTCTCTCATTGAATTTATATTTGGATTCACTTTTATTGTCTACAGTTGGTAGATTCAAATATAATACTATGATTTTTATGAATCAATTTTATTATACAACTTTGTGGGATCCAGTTGTAATATCCTATGATTCATTATGTTTTCTTCCCCTAATTTCATTTTTGTTGTATGAGTCTGTAAGATTCAAGTATATTTCTCTGATTTATTTCTTTTATCCTATTGAATTCACTTTGTTGTTTGAGTTTATATGATTCAAATATAATATTTTGGCGCATTTCTTCACAATGCTCCGTGAATGTATGGCTTAAACACGTTAAATAATACTATAGATATAGAAAATACTATAAATTATGGTGTTTATACATCAGCCCAACTAATGACTATTCATGATTCCATAATTGAATAAATTCCATACCGGTTCTTAGAGGAATGTTATGGTAAAACTTCCTTTGAAATGATGTGGTAGAAAGCAACGTGCAACTTGAAGGACACGATCTGTTGTGGATTTGTACATCCACCAATTTTTATAGGAATGAAAGTGCTCTTAGCTCGACATCATTGGTTCTGTTTCACTAGAACCCCTCGTTTTTTGATGTCTTGGAATATAAATAGTCCATGATGGAGATCGAGTAGAAAGTATTAATTTCTTTCTCGGGGCAAGAGTCTAGGGTTAATGTCAATCAATAAAAAAAAATTGAAACAACTTCATAATATGAATATTTTTCCTCTCTTTTTTTATGTTGACTAATCTTTTCATTTGTATTCAAATTTAAAAGAAGAAATTTTCTTGGTATAATCCACGATTTTATTTTATAGACATTAGAAAGTAGTAAAAATTCTGGGGAGAACCAAAATTCCAGATTCAATATGGGACAGTTAAATATTTTTTCATTCATTCCCATCCAATCAAAAAAGACTTTTTTCGAATTTTTTTGAGTTTTTTCTGGATATTGATGAGTTGTAAGAATTCCATTGGTCTAATTTGGGATCTTAGGATAGATTTTGACTCTATCTGACAAACATATTAACATAAAGAATAGAAAAGGGCCCTTAGATTTATTTGTGACCTCTGAGGAGCCGTATGAGGTGAAAATCTCACGTACGGTTCTGTAATAAGCGAAATTTTTTCTCTTTATGACCTAAAGCCCTCAAAACCCTAGTTTCATCGAAAGATGGCCAATATAACCGGTGGACAGCCACCGACGATGGCTGCTGGACCACCGGATGATGGTGATGCGCCTCGTCACGAAGGAAAGAGAATTTATGTGGATGTACTGCACCCTCAGAAGGTGCAACAGGGGTCGGTTCCAGTGGAGCCAATTACGTATCTACATAGGGAACCGAGAGTGATTTGGGAGGAGGAGGAGGTATCACAGATGATCGTCAATGAACAATTATAATTTACACTGAGATGAAAATTCTCCTATGGATCGCCAGATATATGATTTAAGGAGATTAATACCTTTACAATGCGAACTTAAAGGAGAAGTAAATATTGAGCTTTTAAACAATTGATATATTCTTATCAGGGCATCACGCATGGAAGATTATGTACATCTATTATCCAAAAAACTAATTTTTTACATTTCTCACAAGAATTGAAACTACCCAATTAGGATATTAAAGTAGGACCCCATGTTTGACCCGGCAGTAGAGACGATCATTGCAGTAGCCTGGATTTCATTCCCATCGTTGCCTCTGAACTTTTTGGAAGAGAAGCTATATTCTCACTTGCAGCAGCAGTTAGAAAACCTTTGCAAGTAAATATGACCACCACTAACAAAATCAAACCCAGTTGTGCGAGAGTGAAGAAGGACGTGGACCTATTAAAGGAATTACTAAGGAGAATTAACGCGGGCATAAAGAAAAAGGCTAGAGATGTTGTATCGAAGTGGATAAAAACATAATATGATTATTTACACAAATACTGGCGCACTTGTAAGCTGCAGGGCCACAATGAAGATGATTGTTATGTGTTTCACCCGGAGTTGTTTGATGGAGACAAGAAAAGCAGGAAGATAAGAATCTTAGCAAAGATAAGGAGGACAACAAGACCATGGAAAGGAATAATAATGCCAACAAAGAAGAGGAAGTGCAAAAAGATAAGGGGGGGAAGGACAACAAGGGAAGGGGGATGAATAAGGAGGTGATCACTAGATGGGACCCCAAACCCAAAGTGGATCCTCTAAATACCTCCAATCAGTTTCAACTGTTGGAGGGGCAAAAGAAGGATACACACCTCATACGACGACTACAACACAAGGTCAGAAGGCAAAAAAGAATCAACAGGATAATGAAAATAAAATTCAGCACTAAGAAGTGGGTAGAGGAGAAGTTGCATCAGAAGAATGGGGATGGGATTGATGCAGGGGATGATGCCAGCAGTCCAACAAAGTCAGTCCAAACTCCTAGACAGATGACACATGAAAAGCCAGTGGAAGGTAAGGGGGAGGTAGATGCCAGTAACAAAAATACAGTCAATGAAGAAGATAATCAGTCCACAACAAGGAAAAATAATGGCACACAGGGGGAGAGTGTAGTAGAGATAGACAAGGAAGAAGAAGAGGTACAACCACATACCAAGGCCACAAATGTTGATAAAGGGAAGGAGGAACATAGTCAGAGCAGTACTAATCGTGTGGACAATATTAAGGACATGCATACATAATTAAAGGAAGGAGTGGGTGATGAAGGTAATATGAAGGAGGATCTACAACAAAATATTAAAAAGATATCGACGAGTGGGGACTTATCACCTCGGAGTGTCAAGGAGTTGAATAAGGATAAAAGGAAAGGCAGACCTACTATATCAAAGAATAGTCAAGTACAAACAAGGAGTACATCACTATGACCACCAGGAAGTAAATGATGATGCACAATATTATGTTTTTTAATATTAGATTAGTACATTCTCAAAATGCTTTTGAGAGTGTGATTGACGTAAAGAGGAGACATAATTATTCATTTATTGCACTGTTTGATCCTTTTAGGGGGCCTCAAGAGATAGATAGTTACAGAAGGAGAATTGGAATGGAGAAGGATAAGGTGAATCACTCAGGGAAGATCTGGCTGTTTTGGAATGATGAATGGGAAGGGGAGATCATCTTTAACACTATCCAGCAGATCTCTGTCAAGTTCACACACTTAACAAATCAATAACAAGTGATGATTGCATCTGTGTATGTAAGAGTGTAATGTATTTTGAACTATGCAAAGACATTAGATGGGTGGTTGAAGACTATGCTATACCATGGCTTGTGGGGGGTGATTTTAATGTGATTCTATCTGATAGTGACAAGCTTGGGGGACTCCCAGTTAGCCAGGTGGAAACTGCTGACTTCTTACAGTGTATGAGTGATGCAGGGCTTACAGAGCTACCATTTTTCTGGTAGCCTATACACACAGTGGAATGGTAGAACATGTGGTGACCACATCTTTGAGATCTTGGATAGGGTGTTGCAATGAAATGTTCTGGTCAATGTATAATCAAAGTGAGGTGACCCATCTAATCAGGGATAGATCAGATCATGCTCCACTTCAGGTCGGTTGTATATTTGGGCAGGTCACAATACAGAAGCCATTCAAGTTTCTTAACATCTGGTGCACTCATCACTCTTTTGAGGAGGTGGTCAGGGAAGCTTGGGAGGTTCCTGTGGAGAGGACCCCTTTCATGGTTTTACAGGAAAAGCTAAAAAGTGTGAAGAGGTGCCTGGGCCATAGAGCAAAGCAACTTTTGGTAATTTTTTCAGCAAGTTACCACTATGGAGGATGTGGTCAGGGTAAAAGAGATACACTTAGAGCTGGATCCTTTTGAGGAAAATAGGGCTGAACTAAGGAAGGTGGTGGCTGAGCTAAGAAGATTTTAGAAATATGAAGTGGATATTTGGAAGCAAAATGCAAACATGCGTTGGTTTAGAGAAGGGGATAAAAACACTAAGTTCTTCCATGCGCATGTGAAGGGCTAAAGGAAAAAGTTATGGATTCAAAACACAGAAGATGACTAAGGAAATGCATTGACTTTAGACCAGGAAATTGGTAGGGAAGCAGTCAGGATCTTTCAAAAGCAGTTTATGCAGGAGGAACAGCAGCAGAATTTTGATCCTATAGACTTCATACCAAAAATTCTTACACAAAAAGATAGAAATACCATGGAAAGATGGCCATATGAAGCAGAGATAAAAGAAGTTGTATTTACGCTCAACAAGATCAGTGCAAGTGGAATTGATGGTTTTTCAGGTGCCTTTTTCCAGACCTGCTGGGAAATAGTCAAACAGGAAGTGATTCAACAAGTGTTGTTCTTTTGTGGGGCTGAGTTATCAAGATACATCACCCATACTCTTTTGTCCTAATACCAAAGAAGGAGGTGATCCGAACCTTTGGTGACTTAAGGATAATAAGCTTGAGTACTTTCATGAAGAAGGTAATTTCAAAGGTGCTGCAAGATAGAATGGACAAGGTTTTGCACAAGATTATATCCTCCAATCAAACTGGGTTTACGAAGCGGAGGAGTATCTCAGAGAATGTGTTACTGACTCAGGTAATGGTGAGAGATATCAACAAAAGGGCTAGGCATGTTAATGTAGCGGTCAAACTAGATATGGCAAAGGCCTATGATAGATTATCTTGGATATTCCTAACCAAGGTCATGAGGAAGTTTGGATTTAGGGAGAGAATAATTGACATGGTGAGGAGAATATTGCCAAATAATTGATATTTCATCTTTATTAATAAACGGTCTCATGGATTATTTCCTTCCACAAGGGGAGTGAAGCAAGGAGATCCTCTTTCCCCTATACTCTTTATCATTGATGTAGAGGTTTTGTCCAGATCTTTAAACATGTTGAATAGGGAGGATAATTTCATTGGGTATGGGTTGCCTAGATGAAGTGAGAAAATTAATCACCTGTCTTATGCAAATGATACAATTCTCTTTTGCTCTGCTAATAAAAAAATCAGTCAAAAGGATGATATAGTTTCTAAGGAGTTATGAAGATGTTTCTGGTCAGTTAATAAATTTGACCAAAAGCTTATTCTATCTACTTGATAAAGTCCCTGTGGCAGTCACTCAGAAATTAAGGAGATAGACAGGCATTGGGCAAGGAATGTTCCATTTTACAAATTTAGGGTGTCCAATATTTTATGGAAGAAATAAGAAGATGTACTTTGAGGGATTGATTAAAAAGGTGTCTGCCAGGATATACTCTTAGAAGAGCAAACTAATGTCATCTGGGGGAAAATATATCTTGGTCAAGCATGTAATACAATCCCCTCCAATATATCAATTGTCTGTGATGAACCCTCCAAAAGGAGTAATTGACCTTCTCCAATCAATTATTCCTAAAGTTTTTTGGAGCAATAATGGTGAAACTAAAGGTAAAACACTGGGTAGCATAGGACACCCTATGTTTTCCACAGGATGAAGGGGCATTGGACTTAGGTCATTACATCATATTGTGGATGCCTGTTTGCAAAATTATGGTGGAACTTCAGGACTAACACAGAGTCACTATGGGGCACATATATGTGGAATAAGTATTGTAAGAAGCATCAACCTGTTATTGCTAATGGGTTTGGTTCTTCTCATGTTTAGAAAAAGATGGTACAGATTAGAGAAGTGGTGGAACATAACATTTAGTGGCAACTAAAGACTGGTAGTTCTAGTTTCTGGTTTGACAACTGGACTAAGCTAGGGGCCTTATACTTTATTGAACCATATAATTACTTGGAGGAAGAAGTGGAGATTAAAGATTTTGTCTTAAGGGGAGGCTGGGACAGACAAAAGCTAGAGTCATGCTTATCAGATTCATATATTGTGGATTATATTTGTGATAAGGCGAAACCACCCAATATAGAAGAGGTCCCTGAAAAGGCTTGGTGGATGAGTAGTAATTCAGGAGAATTTACAGTTAAAATAGCTTAGGATCTTGCTAGGGCTAAGAAGGAGAAAAATGTGATAGATAAGCAACTATGGGTTAAAAGGATTCCTTTTAAAATTAATTTCTTTTTTGGAAGGCTTGGAAGGGAAGAATTGCAACAGAAGACAACTTGAAAAGGATGGGCATTTGTTTGGATTCATAGTGTCAATGTTGTGAAGGAGGTCTACAGGAAACTATGAAGCATATATTTTTCACAGTACCAACAATCAGGATGATGTGGAAGTTTTTTCCAGGCCTGCTGGTATCACAGTAGAGGGAGTTAATCACCTATCAATGATTAAGGAGTGGTGGAGTAGGGGGGAGTCACAGAGGCTGCAACGAGTGTACAATGGAATTCCAGCTCTAATTTGCTTGGAACTTTGGAAGAGAAGAAATAATAGAAGACATAGGGGAGATACTACCTATAGTATGATGATACATAATATTTTGGCTAATACACATTATATGATTAGGACCTTATATCCTAACATGAAGATAATGGACTTAGCATGGGATGGTGTGATCAAAGTACTAGGGGAGTTTAAACCACAAATATATCATTTGGTTGTAAGATAGGCCCTACCAGTTGTGGGACATCAAAATGTAACACAGATGGGACTAGTAGAGGGAATCCAGGGCCTATTTCCTATGGATTCTGTGAAAGAGACCATACAGGAAACCTATGTTATGCACAAGCAGGAATAATTGGTCACATGAACAATATTCAAGCAAAGGCCACAGCAATTTTGGAA
Organism: Solanum clarkiae; assembly: GCA_011800125.2. Lineage (NCBI taxonomy): Eukaryota > Viridiplantae > Streptophyta > Magnoliopsida > Solanales > Solanaceae > Solanum > Solanum clarkiae. Next base: position 19,093 of record JAABOM020002061.1, read on the forward strand.
GCTCTCAGATATTGGGAGTCAGAGAGGCATGCTACAAAGACTCTGGAAACAAACTCATTAGTTATGCTTAACATCATTAAAAGAAATTGGAGGATTCCCTGAGAAATCAATGAAATTGTGGAGGAAATACAGCAGCATATATAATAACATGATATTCACATTCAACGTATATATAGGGAAGGGAATCGTTTAGCGGATTTCATTGCAAATCAGGCTGCTAATAATGACGCAACCCTAATATATACACATTATCAACAGTTTCCAAAAAGGGCTAAGCAAATACTGAACACGGATAAAGCCCAAATACCCACGATCAGAATTAGATCTAAACCTATCAAGGTGCAGCAGATTTAAACATCATATACAAAGCCGGGTTGGTTAAGTTTATGTACATCATTGGTAATAATACTAGCATAAGTGTTGCTATACAAAAAAGGAGCATGACAGGCTACATAAAATCTAATCTAAACATGCCGCAAGGGCTAGGGGAGGTGTTCAACCTGGACGGCCATATTCCATTCCAAGTTAAAAGTGAAATGCCACCCACCACCAAGCAAGAAGGCCAAACATCTGCAAAATAAGGGAGTCAGCGAGACAAGACTGGAAGAAGGCAAAGGCAAGGAAAAAACACTCACCTGGGAGAAGTTGAATCTTAGAAGAAGATCGAGGAGAAGAATGAAGAGGACCACCAGTAGAAGAAGTCCCAAGAATTGTCGGCGAAACCATGGGAGGGACACCATTGATAGTAGCTGCAGAGCCATTGGGAAATGGAAAGCGTATTCGAGAAACCGGTGTGTTGAAGTTTCAGCTTCCTTTATTACTAAGTCTAATATTAATTTACAAATACAAACAATGTACAGACCACTCAGTGTTTCCTTTTTTGAATAATTAATAAAAAATGATCTCCACCATAAAGTTAATTTTAAAAAAAAAATCAATTATAATACTGTTATAATTCAAATAATTGTGAAAGGTGTTGTAATTGAATTTAGTTGTTATACTTTGATTTATTCCTTTTTTTTTTAACATCTGCATTCACTTTTTGTTGTCTAAAGTTTGTAGATTCAAATATAATACTATGATTTTCATGAATCGATTTTATTGTACGAGTTTGTGGGATCCAGTTGTAATATTCTCTGATTTATTCCTTTTATCTGACTGAATTCACTTTTGTAGTGTGAGTTTATATACAACAACACCAACATACCCAGTGAAATCCCACAAGTGGGGTCTGGGGAAGGTAGATTGTATGCAGACCTTACCGCTACCTCATAGAAGTAGAGAGACTGTTTCCTAAAACCCTCAGCTCAAAACCCATAAGCATAAACAACTAGATATGACAAAAGGAAATGTAAGTGAAAGCACATGACAGTATGTAAATATGATAAAACTAACATACATACGCTAGGTGATGAAAAGAAAAAGGAGTAATAATAGTAAAAAAAAATACAAATACTACTAATACTAAGAAGAGGACGATGGAGAAGAATAAGAAGAAGAACTTAGCCTGCTACTCTAATTCGCGACCTCCACTCCTTTCTATCTAAGGTCATGTCCTCAGTGAGGT
>JAABOM020002081.1:0-20655 GCA_011800125.2 Solanum clarkiae
ATGTAAAGTAAAAGTGAAGTCATGTCTCGTACTTTAGACACCGTGGCCCCAATGGCCTAGTCATATGCATTTCCTTTCGGCTTATTATCACTGTTTATCTACTTTAAGACAGTCTAAAGGTACAAACCCCTCATAATTCGTATAGTAAGCACATAGTTACAGGTTAGTTCTCCCGGGCCTTATCGGCAATGGGTGCCGGTCCGCCCTATGGGACTTTGGGGCATGACAGAAGTGGTGATGCAAGAAACCTAGGTATGTCTCCTTACCAAAACTTATTTTTAGTAAAGCCTATCACTTATCAGAAGAGCTTGCGCACAAGGCAATGTGTGCCCTCGAGAAGCTGAATTTGGATTGGAATGATGTGAAAAACTTAGGGCTGATCCAACTCAACAAACTTGATGTATTCCATTTGAGGACATATGAGAGCTCATCCCATACAAGAAAAGGATGAAGCTGCAACAAGATCATCACATTGAGCATCGCTAGTTTGCACCAGGAGATTTACTTTCATTATATAACTCTAGTTTGAAGTTATTTCCTGAAAAAATCAAGCCCAGATCGTTGGGTCCATTCAAATTTACATATGTGTTTGATCATGGGGCTGTTGAGTCGGAGAAGAAAAATGGCATGAGATTCAAAGTAAATAGCAAGAGGATCAAGCAGTACCTTGGCTATACTGAGGAAGTACAGATAGTGGAAGCATGGGCACTTGGTAAAATTTGAGTAACGAAGAAGCCTACATCATGTCGTAAAACTAAATCAGGCGTTACTTTGATGGTAGCCTAAGACGCAAACATAGATAGACACTTAGGCATCCAGTATGTTCTTTTTGACCTCAATATGATATTTTGGTTTATTTTGTTGCATTAGGATAATGCAAATGATTTTTGATGAGCTGTGGGTAGCTATAGGTCTCGACGAAGTCTGAGTAACCATGGACTATAGCTATCAAATTTTTGAGTCCACAGGGATTTCTTACCTGTGTTCTTCTCCTAAGAATATTTATTTTCTATTGAACCAACATGTTTAGGATATGATAGGTAGTATTGGTAGCATATTGTCCTAAAATTTGTGGCATATGTTAGTGTTGTTGAAAAATGATACCCACAAAATATTTTGTGATTAATAATATGCTATTAGGTAGTTGTGATAATAACCATGTGAAATCAATGTCTGACAGTGTTTGTTCTGACTAGTTAGGACTTAATTATGATAAAAAAACATGATATGAGAGTCTAGGTTGATAGTGTAATCAGTACCAAGCATGTGTGAGCTTTATTCCATGATTCTTATATGGTGTTTTCAATTCAGAACTTTCCCTGTTACTCTGACTAAGATTGTACGTTAGTAGGTTAGGAAAGGATCATAGGCCAATATTCATATTAGTCCACTTAGTCTTGAATGACCAACCAAATGTTTGATATATCCCTTGATCCTAACGTTTGAGCTTTACATTACCCTTTTCTTTGTAGAGACCTAAGTAACCAAGACTTTTTTGACTGTGTGAGCCTGAAATTTGTCCTGGTCCCCTCTTTAATATTGTGCACCTAAACTCAGGCTAAAAGCCTAAGTTAACGATGGCTACAAAAAGTGGCCCTGGTTCATACGTTGGGTATTGTGCACCTTAACTCAGGCAAAAGCCTAAGTTGCAGGTGGCTGTTGCAAGGAAATCACACCAACCATGGAAGGAAGCATAGTGATGCATTAAAAAAGGGGAAAATCTGAAGTGAGTGCAAGAAAAATAAATAAATACCTATATTATGAGCTAAAAAGTTAACAAATTGAGAAATAAAAGGAAATGAGCTGAAAAATCTAAATAAGGCACCTGAAAAAGTTTGAAATAGGAAAAGGGATCAATGAGTTGAAAATATAAGTGTAGGTAGGACAAAAGTGCAAAACAACGCAGAGTAAAGGAGGGTGATAATCACTTTGTTCCAAACGCATCATATCAAAGCCCCTTGAGCTTACATTACAAGCCAAGAAAGACCTATAGTGATCCTAAGTAGTCAAATATCATGGTCATGAGTATCGGGGCAAGCTTATGGTATTGTACACAATGTTTAAATATCTTTTGAGAGTGCGAGTGTTTATGTCAGTCCCAAGTATTGAATTCGAACATAACATTCTTAGTGACATATGGGACTTCTTTTTGTGAGGCCACTTGAGTTACATTGTTGATGTTAGGCTATTTTAGTTATAATTTCTTATCTATGATTGCCTTGCTTGTCATAGTTGCAATGTTATGTATTGATCTACATGAGTCTATTTGAGTATTGTCTTTCATATGCACTGATGAGTTTGGTTGTGTATCTATGAGTTATTGAGTTATGATGCATGCCATGAGTTTAAGGTGTTTGTGTTGCTATATTGCTTATGTAGATCTAGTCTGTCACTTGAGGACAAGAAAATATTTTAAGTTATGGGTTTTTATGTGTCACCAAAATACAACATTTTTTATGCTTAAAACTTAAAATATTGTATATTCTCAAAGTGATGTTAGTTGGTTTGATATGTTTTTATGTTTGTTTTCAGGATTTCAGGAATCAGGATGATTTTGGCCAAGCTGCACAGATTGCAAGTTTTGTGGATTTGTGAGTCCCTCTATGGGACATCGTTTAAGGTTGGTTCCATGGGTTAGATCTAGTGAAGGGATAATTTTCAGATGTTGAGGTTACGAGTTGTCAATCGAGACATAGATTCATTGACGACCCGTATGTTTGTTCATATGTCAAAAATAAAAAAATATGCTAAGTGTTGAGCTGTTATTAGACGAGGGCTCCTGCGAATCATAAATTAGGTGATGGGTTGAAAATAATATAGTTCCTAGAGGATCAGAGCTTTGAAGAATTTCTTAATAGTTATCAAACTTAATCTTCTAATTTCCCGATTCTAGTTTTTCTATTTCCTTTAGGATTTGGTTTCTACTTATTATAAATAGGTTTTTTTAAATATTTTTTTAAGAGAGTGTGCAGTTTGAACATTAAGACTCCATTACTTGTGATTATTATTTTATTCTTGGAGTTTTCTTTTGATATTAGATTGGAGCTATAACATTGTGATTTTTTGTGAAGAATTTGAATTTATTTCTTCAATTTATCATTGTAAATGTTTAATTATGTTATTCCATAACAGGATTCTTTCATCTACATGAGTAGTTAATCCACAACTTGGGTTGTGGGAACCATGAAGAACTAATAAAAGTAAAAATTAAATAATTCATAATCCATGGAAAGTGTGCATGTGTGTATTAATTATCTCTTCGATTAGAATGCTTTTTAACGGTGACCAATGCTAGAACTCGCCTGATTTATTGGATCGGGGGTAATGAATGATATAAGGGATAATTAGTAGGATTCGATATGATTACTCTCGTCTAATCAACCTGAACAGATCAAGGGATAATTGTACTGGGACAAAGGTAAGGGTTAGTAATGCATTGCGCGGATGGATCAAATCACATAGTGAAATTTACTTAATGCCTGGATCAAAGGGTTAGGTAAACATAACTTACCAGTTCTTAATTCCATACAGAAGAAAAGGTTATGATTATCTGACTATATCGAGTTGTGTATGCATGGAGAACATACTACCCTAATTACTTCTCTCACTAATTTCACAACACTTGTACTTGATTGATTGCTGTAGGTTAAGTTTAGTTATTGCATTTTACCAAAATCCCCCATTGGGAAATAAGTAGATTAATTCAATTGAATTGCTCATAATTAACTGAATCTAGACCTTATTCCTCTTGGGATTGACCATAATCATTGTTAGGTTCTATATTTGACACTGACTGCTTATACCTTAATTGAGAGGTGTAGTTTAGGCATGATATTACATTGGAAAAATGCAATTTAAACACCAATTTCATGATAATTTTTCAAATTTGTGCATAAGATATCATTAAAAACCAATACCATGAGCACACATGCATGCATTATGACATGAAAATGCAAAATGAAGGAATTTGGGGCTTTTTGGGCAAGAATATCTCAACACCTTAGGCTTGAGTAGAATAAAAAAGATAAGGTATCGTTTCTTATTATTCGCTTCTACTTTCCATGTGGCACTTACAACTAGTTGATTCCTCCAAAGGACCTTGATGAATGCAATATCGTTTTCCTCAATCTCTTGACTTTTCTATCCAATATTTCACCTAGGGCTTCTTCATAAGTTCTCTTCAACACTAGCAACCTCCAAAGGCACAACGAAATTTGGGTCACCTATACACTTCCTCGACATGGACACATGAAAAACTAGATAAATCATACTCATCTCCAATGGTAACTCCAATTCAAAAGTCACCTAACTTACCCACTTAAGGATTCTATAAGACCCTATATACCTAGGTCTCAATTGCCCAAATTTTCTAAACTGAACTAGAGTGAATTTGGACAGTTTTATGTCTAAAATCAACACTTTAAATAGTCTTTAAACCCTAAAATGATCCCATCATTCATCAAATCACTCACTACAACTATTCTCTCTCTAAAATTACTCTCAAAAGCTTTCTTCTTCAACAAGCAAAGATTCCCATTGAAGATCAACTCCATCTCTCCACTTTCTCTTCAAAATTCTAAGGATTTTCCTAGAGATATGTGAGTTTTTATCCGTAGAATCCATTCTTTTATGGAGCTCCTTCTAAATTCTCCATTTCTAGCTAATTTTAATAATCTAAATTGTATGGGTCTTCTTTACATCTACTAAATTTCTTCAATTATGATGGAATTATGTCTATTAATCAATCAAAATGTGGATCCATGCCAATTACATAATATTGATGGTTTTTTCATGAAATGGTTTCAAGTATATGATGATTAGCACTTTTTTGAAATTGATGTGTGTTCCTTTATAAATGATTTACTGTGATTTAAATTTCATGATTCTTATATGATTTTCTTCTAATTGCATGATTTAAATCTCAATTTCTCATGAACCCTCACATGACCCTAATTTTCCTATGTTAAAGTTATGATCTTGTGACTATGAATTTTAGTATGAAAGTTTGATTTTACAATAAGAATGATGATGATATGATGATGGGGGTAACTTATGACCTTAATATTTATGAAATGATGATAAGATGGAGAGTATACCCACACTATATGAAAAGCTATGTAGATTGACAATTCTTATGACTTGATGAGATTATGATGTCTATTTTACAAGATATGAAAGTATTATTTTTGTAAAGTATGGATTATGATACTGTATATATATACACATGAATATATATTCCGTGGGATATGACTTAGAACCGAGAATACATTGGTAGATTCCATTGTCCCATAACTACGTGCTCCATAGGATGATATTGCTGTTTATATGCCTTTAATATATGCTAATGGATCCATACAACTTTAATGGAAATTCACCAAGTGAAGATAGAGTATATGCTAATGGATCCATACAACTTTAATGGAAATTCACCAAGTGAAGATAGAGCCCAAAGGGTGTAATAATGGGTTCTCACCATGCTAGAATACAACTTATAGTGCGAGGATCGGTCTACCTTAATAAAGCAGACTCCTCTTTTGCTCGGTGTAGGGGAACATCGGGGTTCCATGCGATAGGTTGCATGGTCTTGGATCGATTTTGATATTATGCCCATATATGTATGTATTTTTAGGCTATGAATGTTTTATGATGCTTCCATATATGATTTTAAATGTACATTGACTCACGCATATCTTGTTCCTATTCTATTACTATGTCTATGTATATTGATATTATGTATGATGTTTATTGATGCATACTTAGTATATTCTAACGTATTAATACATACTCTTGCCTACATGATGTTACCGTATAGGGATGGACGACGATTCCATTCTCTCACTATTGTGGCTAACTTTTGGTGTTGGTATTGAAGATTTGGTGAGTTTTCATTCTTTGGGAACAAGACTTTATGTTTCTTGCTTATGTTGATGTTCCTAAGACATTTGTACTTTCGTATCTTGAGGTTGAACTAGTAATGCTATATTCTACTCCTTGCCAAGATCAAGAATGTAGATGCATGTATTGGCTAAAAATTTTGTAATTCCCCCTAAAGGGAAACATTTGACTTTTATTATGCTATGTTCTACATACTTACTCTTATGATTATTTATTTATCTTATATATGCTTATGATATGAACAAGAGGCCTAGATGGGGTGCCTTTGTGTTTCATATTCCTCGTATCATAGATAGGCCCTAGGTTTGAGTCGTGATAAACTTAGTATCAAAGCATAAGGTTTAAAAGTATCCTAGGGAGACCAACATGTCGCGTTTTGCAGAGTTGTATTCGTAAGTGTGAATTACTCCACATCCAAGAATAGGAGGCTATAATACATTTAGGAAATCTTCACTTTTTTGTGATCTATCTTGTGCCTTCAAGACTCTTTCCTTCTAATGCTTGTTCTTTAAAATTTTCAGAGAATGGCTCCATGAAAAGCATCGATTCCTAGGGGAGTCAATGCTAATGAGGACCAATCCCCTTTGTCTCCTCAATATCCTTAAGACCCTCAAGCCAATCAAGTGACTAATGAGGAGTTTAGGGCCATTTTCACTATGTTGTCCCAAGTTGATGGTTCTCCAAAGACTCCTACTCCGGCTTCTAGTGTGAGGAATATTACTAGAATGAATCCCCTGTAATTCCATGGTTCTAAGGTGGGTGAGTACCCACGAGAGTTTGTTGATGAGTTCTACAAAATTATGGAGATTATGGGGGTATCTTTCAAGGAAAAGGCAGAGTTGGCAGCTTACCAACTCAGGTGGTAGCTCAAGTTTGGTTCACACAATGGAAATCTGAAAGAAATTTTGAAGAAGGGCCTGTTGAATAGGAGGCTTTTGAGGACGCTTTTCTTGATCGTTTCTTTCCTCTTTCAATAAGGGAAGCGAAAGTGGTAGAGTTTATGAATTTGAAAAAAAAGTGTTATGACTGTGAGGGAGTATTTCCTCAAGTTCACAAAGTTGTCTAAATATGCTCCTTTTATTGTAGCCGATCCTAGAGCCCGCATGAACAAGTTTAGGGTGCATCTAATTTGGTGAAGCTAGAATGTAAGATGACAATTCTTGTCAAAGAAATTGATATTTCTCGACTCATGACTCATTCCAAGAAAAAAAGAATGAGAAGCTCCTAAGGATGAAGATGAGGGACTCCAAGAGGGATCATTTTGATGGTAGGTTTTCTCATGCTAAAATCGCTGGTGGGCATTTCCAATAAGTCCATGGGGCATCTAAGGGTGTTAATCAAGGGTTTAGAGTGCCTTTCCCTAAAATGCAAAGTGAGGTATCTAAGGGTATTATCATTCCTCCTAGGTGTCCTAAGTGTGAGAAGAACTATGAAAGTGATTGCTTGATACTTACTAATGCTTTCTTTGGATGTGGGAAGATGGGAAACAAGATTTTCGAGTGTCCTAATATTGTTTCTAAAGGAAAGGAAAAGTGTTATCAAGGTCAAGTGGCTCAAAAAAGGCAAGTGCAACATGGTGTCTATGCTTAAGGAGAGGGACCCTGTGGCAACCGATTTTATGCTTTGTATGCTAGGAAAGAATTTGAGGAGTCCCCCGACGTGGTTATGGGTATGTCAAGGGTCTTTGACTTTGATGCATATATTTTACTTGATCCTGGTGCAAATATGTCTTTTGCCATTCCTTATCTCTCCATAAAGTTTGATATGTCTCCCAATATTTTGAAAGAGCCATATTAAATCTATACCCCGGTTGGTGAATCAGTTTTAACCAAGAAGGTCTATAGAAATTGTCACATCTTGGTATTATATAAAGTTTTTCCATGTGATGTCGTTGAACTTGACATGAAAAATTTTGTTGTTATTCTCAATATAGATTGGTTGCATGGATCATATGCTTCCATTGATTATAGAACATGTAGGGTCAAATTCCAATATCCTAAGGAGATGGTTTTTAATGGTAGGGAACCAATTCGGTATTCAAGGGAATTTTCATCTCCTATATAAAGGCTAAGAAAAAGATTTGTAATGGATGTATATATCATGTTGTTTGAGTTAAAGATGTGGAGTCCGAAGTTCCTAATCTTGATTCCGTTCCTATAGTTAATGAATTTCCTGATGTCTTTCTCGATGAGTTGCCCGGTATTCCTCCCAAAATGGAAATTGATTTTGGCATTGATCTTCCACTTGATACTTAACCCATTTTGATTCTTCTATATCGAATGGCCCCGACGGAGTTGAAGGAATTAAAAGAATAATTGAGGGATTTGCTTGACAAGGGCTTTATAAGGACTAGTATGTCTCCATAGGGTGTTTTCGTATTGTTTGTAAGGAAGAAGAATAGTTCACTTTGGATGTGTGTGGATTATTGTCAATTGAAACAAGTAACTATTAAAAATAAGTATCCACTTCTAAGGATTGACAATCTATTTGACCATTTACAAGGCACTAGTTGTTTCTCTAAAATTGATCTTCGGTCTGGGTATCCCCCACCATCTTCTTAGATTTGATGAATCAAATTTTCAAGCCTTATTTAGACATGTTTATAGTGGTGTTCATTGACTATATATTGACTTATTCCTAGAGAGAAGAGGAACACATGAGTCACTTGAGGATTGTATTGCACACCTTGAAGATAAACTATTATGCCAATTTAACAAGTGTGAATTTTATTTAGGGAAGTGGCATTCGTTGGCCATATTGTGTGAAACGACCCATAAAAGTGCTTGAAAATGAGCCTTGAAAATGCTTGAATCCTTAATTTTTATATATCTCAAAATTCGTGCATGATATTGAAAATTCAATTCCATATTCTTGATTAGGGGGCCAAATTGAGTGCGAAATGGGTCTAACCCTGATTTTAGAGCAAATGATTCGCAATTTCATTTTCCTAAAATTTCGATTTCCAGAATCTGTGGACCTGCGTAAATTTTTCCTCCACGACAAGTCTGCATCGCACACCAGATGCGGACCTGTGTATTTTATTGCCAGTGATTTTTATCTCGGTCCAAGACTTTTGGGTCTTGGGCCCAAGTGTTCCCATGCGTGAAAGTACCTATACTTAGCCATATTTCACCTTCATATCATTCAAAATATCCCCAAATACTCTCTCAAACATTTAGACAATATTTCACCTCAAAATTCAAGTGTCCAAATCTCTTTTAAATCTTAAGGATTTCAATCAAGATTCAAGTCTACATTTCCAATCTTGTTCAAGGAATTTTCCAAAGCTAAGATATGTGGGTGTCAACTAATGAGTCCTTCCACCCATGGTGCCCAAGCTTCCTTTTTAGCGAAATTGCATGATTTAAAGTTGATTTACTCATGGGTTTCCCTTATTATGAATTTCACTGTACACTATGTTGAGTTTCATGAAATTGTGATTGTTCTAACATAATTTGAGCTATAAATTTAAGATCTATTCTGAGATTTGATGAAGGGTTTTGATATATATTGCTTGATCGTCTTACTAAGTATCTATTTATGGTTTTACACTGATTTTTCTAGCATGATTCTATTCTTGAATTGCATGGTTTTACACTAGCACTACACACCCACCAAGTATTTGATGAAATGTCCGGTTATACTTTCTTGATTAATTGAAGGTCCAATGCATGTCTTATGAGTTGAATGACTTTATGATGATGAAAGAAATGTATGTATATGATATTCTCTTATAGAGTTTTGGAAATTGACGAGCCCTACTCATTGGGTTAAGAGCCCAGGTAACCATATTGAGTGGTGTGTACCTTGATAACCAATCAAAGGGTTTGTACCTTGATAACCAGATTGAGAGATTTTTTCCTCAATGACCAGGGGTGGTAGGGTGCGAGTATCCACCAACCAATCAAAAGGTTTGTACCTTGATAACTAGTTGAGGGGTTTTTACCTCAATTATCAGGGGTGGTAGGGCGTGATGATCTACCAACCAATCATGGAGTTTGTACCTTGATAAACTATGAATTCACTAATTATGGTATCTTCTTACACATCTATTGTATTCTATATAAGCATGATTTTACTTCAAAAATCATTCATACATGCCATATTTTTATATGCTAATCATTATATATGCTTATGCATTTTTATTATGTTGCTTATCTCTTGTTGCATTGCATACTACATACTCAATATATTCAAATGTAATAACTTATACTACATGCCTATATGATGACACCATTTAGAAATCGGAGCCCCACTTGAGCATCTCCCTCCACGTGGCTAGAAAGAATTCTCTCAAGCTAGTCGGTGAGTTCTCCAATTCTGGGACAATATCTATGATATCATGCTATATACTAAGACTATCTTTATTTATGAATGTATTGACTATGAGGGTAAGCCCGGTTACTTGTTTTCCCCCCACTCTTATCAATGTAGTAGAGGTGTTGTTCGACATGTTATGTATTGAGCCTTAACGCTTTTGTTTTAATGCTTATGTTATAAAAATAGTCCTTTAGCACTTTTTCCTAATTTCTACTCGTATATGTTGTTTAATTGCTTCCTGATCAATGATATATAATGATAAGTCAATCAAGGGCCCAAGCCCCTCATGCTCCTACCCCGAGATCTAAGGTGAGAGACTTCATGAGGATGAACCCACAGGCATTCTACGGGTCGAAGGTAGATGAGGACCCTTAAGAGTTCATCGATGAGGTCTACAAGGTATTGGCTATCATAGATGTTAGATCGGATGAGAAAGTAGAGTTGGCAGCCTACCAACTCAAAGGGGCAATACAAATATTATTTAATCAATGGAAAGAGGAGAAGAGAATCAATAATGTGGTGCTTTGGGAGGATTTCAAGGTGGCTTTTCTTAATCGGTACTTCCCTCTTGAGCTTAGGGAAGCTAAATTGGTGGAGTTTATAAATTTGAGACAAGGTTCTATGAGTGTGAGGGAGTATTCCCTCAAGTTCAATCAACTATCTAAATATTCTCTTTACTTAGTTGCCGATCCAAGGTCGAGAATGAAAAAGTTCATGATGGCTGTATTCGATTTCGTAAGTGAAGAATGCTGGTCTGCTAAGTTAATTAGTGACATGGACTTGTCCCATTTGGTGACCTATGACGAACAAATAGAGGAGGAGAAGTTGAGGAAGAGGAGGAGTAATAAGGCCAAGAGGGCCTATTTTGAGGGAAAGTTCCCAAGTCCAAAAGGGGGCCAGTTCCATCAAGGCCAAGATTCTTCTCATGCTTTTAATAGAGGGTTTGCCAATGACCTCCCAAGGGCCCAAGTTATTTATGGTATGGTTCCTAATTATGTGTGTGCAAGATGTGGTATGGCGCATAGGGGCCCATGTTTGAAAGATACTAATGCATGTTATGGATATGTGGAAGTGGGTCATAAAAAGATTGATTGTCCTCGTAACCGCAAAAATGGTAAGGAAGTTCATCCACAAGGTACAAATGTGGTTCCTTCGGGGAGAGGTGGTCAACAATGTGGTACACCAAGGCATAATCAGTTCTGTGAACTCCAAGAGAGGCAAGGGGTTGAGGAGGTTCCCGATGTCGTCATCGGTATGTTAAAAGACTTTGATTTTGATGTGTATGTATTGATTGATCCAGGTGTCACTCTTTCTTTTGTTACACCCTTTGTTGCCAAAAAGTTTCATGTTGAACCCGGATTGTTTTGTGAGTCTTATGAGGTGTCTACTCCTACTGGTGCATCTATTGTTGCTACAAGGTGTGTAGAAATTGTCTTGTTTGCATATTTCATAAGATTTTTCCTTGTGATCTTGTTGAGTTGAATATGGTTAATTTTGATGTCATTCTTGGGATGGATTAGTTGCATGCATATTATGCCTCTATTGATAGTAGAACCTATAGAGTCAAAAATCCAAATTCCCAAATGAACCCGTTCTTGAGTGGGAGAGTCATGATATAGTGGTCAAGGGTAGATTCATCTCTTGCATTAAAGCCTATAAATTGACCTCTAAGGGTTGACTCTATTATCTTGTAAGGGTAAGGGATGTGGAGTCTGAGGTCCTTCCTACAGAGTTAGTTCCGATTGTAAATAAGTTCCTTGATGTCTTTGCTAATGATCTTCTCGGTATTCCTCCCGAAAGGGAAATAGATTTTGGTATAGATCTTTCCCCCAATACTCAACCCATTTTTATTCCCCCTTATCGCATGGCCCCCGTGGAGATAAAGGAGCAATTGAGGTATTTGTTGGAGAAGGGTTTCATTAGGCCTAGCCAATCACCTTGGGATGCTCCAGCATTGTTTGTGAAGAAGCAGGATTGGTCCCTTAGAATGTGTATTGACTACGGGCAACTTAATAGGGTTACTATAAAGAATAAGTATCCTCTTCTAAGAATTGATGATTTGTTTGACCGATTGCAAGGGGCTAGCCACTTCTCTATGATTAATCTATGGTCCGGGTACCATCAAGTGAAGGTGAGGGAGTTTGATATACCTAAGACGTCCTTCCAGACTATGTATGGATATTATGCGTTTGTTGTCCTTTGGGTTGACTAATGCACTAGCTATCTTCATGGATCTTATGAATAGGGTCTTCAAACCCTACCTTGATTCATTTGTTGTGGTCTTCATTGATGATATTTTGATCTATTCACATAGTGAGGAGGAGCATATGGGTCATTTGAGGGTAGTACTACAAAGATTAAGGGAAGAGAAGTTTTATGCCAAGTATGAAAAATGTGAATTTTGGTTGAAGGAGGTTACCTTTCTAGGTCATGTGGTGCCAGGGGATGGTATTCAGGTGGATCCTAAAAAGATGGATGTTATTAGAAATTGGCCTAGACCATTGACCCCGTCGGATATTAGGAGCTTCTTGGGCTTAGCGAGTTAGTACTGGAGGTTTGTGGTTGGATTCTCTTCTATTGCTTCTCCTATGAACAAGTTGACTCAAAAGAAATCTAAATTTGTATGGACCGATGAGTGTGAGAAGAGTTTCTAAACATTGAAAGATAAGACTGTGTCCGCTCCTATATTGTCACTACCGGATGGTCTAGATGGGTTTGTGGTATATTATGATGCTTCAAGATTGGGTTTGGGTTGTGTTCTAATGAAAAATGGTAAGATGATAGCCTATGCTTCTAGACAACTCAAAGTGCATGAAAAGAATTATCCTATCCTTGATCTTCAGTTAGCCGCCGTGGTTTTGCTTTAAAGATTTAGCATCATTATTTGTATAGGGTGCATGTTAATGTGTTCACCTATCATAAGAGTCTCCAATATGTCTTTACTCAAAATGATCTCAACTTGAGACAAAGAAGGTGGATAGAACTTCTTAAGGACTATGATATGAGCATGCATTATCATCCTGGTAAGGCTAATGTGGTGGCCGATGCTTTGAGTAGGGTTTCTATGGATATCCTATCTCATGTTGATGATGGTGGCAAAGGGGTGGCTAAGGAGGTCTATCGGTTCGCTAGATTAGGGGTTTGGTTGGAAGAGGTTGATAATAGTGGTATTGTGGTTGTTGATCGTTCAAAATCTTCCTTGGTTGATGAGAGGAAAGCTAAGCAAGATCTTGACACCACTTTGTTGTAATTGAAGGCTTTGGTAAAGGGTGATAAAGTAGACGTTTTCTCCCAAGAGGGAGATGGTGCCAGTAGATACCAATGTATGTAATGTGTGCCTTATGTTGATGGCTTGAGAGAAAAGATTGTTGATGAGACTCATGGTTCTTTCTATTCTATTCACGTCGGTTCTACTAAGATGTATAGAGATTTGAGAGAGGTGCATTGGTGAAGAAGGACATTGCCAAATTTGTTTCTAGTTGTCATAGTTGTCAACAAGTCAAAGCCGAGCACCAAAGGCAGGGTGGCCTAGCACATGACATAGAGATTCATAACTGGAAGTGGGAGGAGATTAATATGGATTTTATGGTCGAGTTCCCAAGACTAGAAAGGGTTTTGATTCCATTTGGGTTGTGGTTGATAGGATGAAGAAATCGTCTCACTTTCTACTGATTAAGACCACATATGGGGCTAAATATTAGGTTAGGTTATACATTCATGACTTTAGTGAGGTTGCATGAGGTTTCTTTGTCCATTATATCGGATCTTGGTGGTCAATTTATTTCACATTTTTGGAGGTACTTTCAAAGGAATCTTGGTACAAGAGTTAAATTTAGTACGACCTTTCACCCTCAAAGGGATGGCCAAGCCGAAAGAAATATTCAAATACTTGAGTATATGCTTAGGACTTGTGTATTGGAGCTTAAGGGTAGTTGGTATGATCATCTTCCATTGATTGAATTTGCCAATAACAATAACTATCATTCTAGCATCAGTATTACCCCTTTTGAGGATCTCTATGGTAGACATTGTAGATCACCAGTTGGGTGGTTTAAGGTTGGAGGGGTGGCTTTGTTGGGACCAAATCTAGTTGTGGAGGCTCTTGAGAAGGTTAGGATGATTAGAGAAAGGTTGAAGACAACCCAAATTCGCCAAAAAGTCCTATGCCTATATGAGGAGAAGGGATCTTGAATTCAAAGTTGGTGATTGGGTTTATTTGAAGGTTTTACCCATGAAGGGTGTGGTTCATTTTGGTAAGAAGGGTAAGTTAAGCCCTAGATATGTGGGTCCTTCTATGGTGATGAGTAGGATTGGTAAGGTGCCTTATGAGTTGGTGTTGCCTAGTGAAATGAATTTGGTTCATCCGGAGTTTCATGTGGCTATGTTGAGGAAGTGTTTCTGTGATCCGAATGGTATTGTTCCATTGGATGTTGTGGGTGTAGTTGAAGAAAACTTGACTTATGAGGAGATTCTAGTAAAGATCTTGGATAGGCAAACTTGACTTTACGTCTCTCATATACCTTTCTTTGATAATCGGGGATGTATCTCCCAAGGAAGAAATATTGAGAGGATCCCAAAAAGTGCCCGAAAATGTGCCTCAAAAATGTCTGGAATTGTAATTTTCATATATCTCAAAATTCGTGTGTGATATCGAAAATTTGACTTCATATTCTTGATGAGGGGCCAAATTGAGTGGGGAATGGGTCTAACCCCGATTGTAAAGCAAAGGAATCGCAATTTCATTTTTCCAAAATTTTAATTTCCAGAATAGAGCCGCGATGATGCCGCGATGGTGCCGCGAAGCACAGCTATCGCAGACCTGTGTAAATTTTCCCTCCACAATAGGTCCGCATAACAGACCTATGTATTTTGTTGCTAGTGATTTTTATCTCAGTCCAAGGCTTTTGGAGTTTAGGCCAACGTATTCCAATGCGTGAAAATACCTATACTTAGCCATATTTCACCTTCATATCATTCAATACATTCCCAAATACTCTCTCAATATTTAGACAATATTTCACCTCAAAATTCAAGTGTCCAAATCTCTTTCGGATCTTAAGGATTTCGTTCAAGATTCAAGTCTCCATTTCTAATCTTCTTCGAGGAATTCTCCAATGCTAAGGTATGTGGATGTCAACCAATTGGTCCTACCATCCATAGTGCCCAAGCTTCCTTTTTACCTACATTACATGATTTAAAGTTGATTTACTCATGGGTCTCACTTAATATAAATTTCACTGCATACTATGTTGAGATTTCATGAAATTGTGATTGTTTTAATATGTTTTAAGCTATGAATCTAATGTCTATTGTGAGATTTGTTGAAGCATTTTGATGTATATTGTTTTAGGGTATTACCAAGTATCTGTTGATGGTTTTATACTAAATTTTGTAGAATTATTCCACTCCTGAATTTCATGGTTTTACAGTAACACTACACACCCACCAAGTGTTTGATAAATTGTTCGGTTATGGTTTCTTGAGAAATTGAAGGTTCAATACATGTCTTATGAGTAAAATGACTTTATGATGATGAAAGGAATGTATGTATATGACATTCTCTTATATAGTGTTGGAAACTGACCCTACACTACTCGGGGGGTTAAGAGCCCGGGTAACCATGTCGAGGGGTTTGTACCTTGATAACCAATCAAGGGGTTTGTATCTTGATAACAGGGTTGAGGGGTTTGTTTATCAATCACCAGGGGTGGTAGAGTGCGAGTATCCACCAACCAATCAAGAGGTTTGTATCTTCATAACCGGGTTGAGGGGTTTGTACCTCAATCACCAGGGGTGGTAAGGTGTAATGATCCACCAACAAATCAAGGGGTTTGTACTTTGATAAACTATGAATTCACTAATGATGATCTCTTCTTACACATATATTATGTTCTATATAAGCATGATTTTATTTCAAGCATTATTTATACATGCCACATTGTTATATGCTAGTTATTACTTATGCTTATGCATTTTGATTATGTGGTTTATCTCTTGTTGCATTGCATACTACATACTTAGCACATTCAAATGTACTAACTCATACTCTATGCCTACATGATGTCACCATGTAGGAACCGGATCCCCACTAGAGCATCTCCCTCCACATGGCTAGAAAGAACTCTCTCAAGCTTGTTGGTGAGTCCTCTATTCAGGAGACAATATCTATGATCTCATGCTATGTACTATGACTATCTTTATTTATGTATGTATTAACTATGAGGGTGATACCGGTTGCTTTTTTTGGCCCCCGCTCTTATCTATGTATTAGAGGTGTTGTTGGACATATTATGTATTGAGCCTTAAGTCTTTTGTTTTGATGCTTATGTTATGAAAGTACTCCTTTAGCCCTTTTTTCCTCATTTCTACTCTTATTATGTTGTTTAATTGCTTGCACAAACAATGATGTGTAATGATATGTTAAGAGGCTTGTTTGGGGTCCCTTCGGGTTTCCAATTCGCCGTGTCATGTCTAGGTGCTTGGCTTGGGTCGTGATATTATATCTGGAGATGGTGTTATGGTTGATCCAAAGAAAATGGTGGTGGTGAATAATTGGCCTAGAACATTGTCTTATTTGGATATTAGGAGTTTTTGTGTTTAGTCGGAAGCTATAGGAGATTTGTTAAGGAATTCTCCTCTATTGCATCGCCTTTGACTAGGTTGACCCAAAAGAAAGTGAAAGTTTGACAGTCAGATGAATGTGTGAAGAGTTTTCAAACATTGAAAGATCGCCTTACTTCAACCCCTATTTTTACATTATTGAAAGGTACAAATATCTGACTAGGTTGTGTGTTGATGCAACATAGAAAGGTCATGTATATGCTTCAAGGTAATTGAAGGTTCATGAAAGGAACTACTGAACCCATGATCTTGAGCTGTTGGACATTGTGTCAGCATTGAAGATATGGCATTACTATCTTTTTGGGGTATATGTTGATATATTTACTGACTAAAGGGACTTGTACCTTAGGCATAGGAGATGGCTAGAATTGCTTAAGGACTATGACATGAGTGTATTATATAATCTGAGTTAGGTAAATTTTGTGGCCTATGCTCTTAGTCTGGTGCCTATGGGAAGTGTGACTCATGTGGAGAATAAAAGAAAAGAGTTTGTAAAAAACATACACTGATTGTGTTGACTGGGTGTAAGATTGAGCAATTCACAATTTAGTAGTATTCTTGTGCAAAATTATGTAGATTCATCATTGATAGAGAAGGTAAAGTAAGGAAAGACATGGATTCACATTGGTGGAAATAAAAAAGTTGGTTGTTTTGATAAGAAGGTTGAGCTTTTCTCACAAGGGGTAGATAGGGTACTTTTTACCAAGGCCGATTGTGTATCTAAAGTGTGCATAGCCTAAGGGAGATGATGTTGAGTGAAGCTTATAACTCACAGTATTCTATCCACCCAGACACACCAAAATGTGTAGAGATCTGAGGGAAGTATATTGGGGAAGTGGTATGAAGAAAGGTATAGCCAAGTTTGTAGCGGAATGCCCAAATTTTCAACAACTGAAGGTTAAACATCAAAGGATGGGAGGCTTAGCTGAAGACATCGATATTACGATATGGAAATGGGAGGATGTAAATATGGATTTCATTATGAGTTTGCCTAAGACTTGAGATTCTGTATGGCTAGTTGTGGATAGGATGACAAAATCAATCAATTTTCTACTAGTTAAGACATCTTATAGTGCGGAGGATTATGCCAAGATATTTATTAAGAAATTGGTAAGATTTTATAGTGTGCCTTTGTCTATTGTTTTGGATCGTGGTACTCAATTCCCATCA
Source organism: Solanum clarkiae (assembly GCA_011800125.2). NCBI lineage: Eukaryota > Viridiplantae > Streptophyta > Magnoliopsida > Solanales > Solanaceae > Solanum > Solanum clarkiae. The sequence continues at coordinate 18,007 of JAABOM020002081.1, forward strand.
CATTCTTGGAAGTCTTTTCAAAGGGAACTTGTTACCAAGGTAAAGTTAAGCACCATATTTCATCCTGAAACAGATGGAAAAGCCGAGAGAATAATTCAAACATTATAGGTTGAGGGCATGTGTGCTGGACTTTAAGGGAAATTGGGATGATCACCTACCTTTGATTGAATTTGGATATAACAATAGCTATCATTCAAGCATTGAGATATCACCTTTTGAGGCCATGTATGGGCAGAGATATAGGTCACGATAGAAGAGTGTGATGTTGGGAAGATGCCTTTGATGGGTTCTGACTTGTTACTTGAGGCTATAGAGAAGTAAGAATCGTAAGAGAGAGATTAAAGACCACCCAAAGTCTCCAACAGTCATATTCTGATATTCTAAAGAGGGATCTTGTATCAAATGAGGATGATTGGGTCTATCTCAAAGTATATCTTATGAAGGATATAATTCATTTTGGCAAGAAGGGAAAGTTGAGTCCTAAATATATAAGATCTTATAAGATCTTGGAAAACATTGGTAAGGTAACTTATAAGTTAGAATTGGCAAGGAAATTGGCTATGGTTCATCCAGTAGTCCATGTGTTAATGTTGACGAAATATGTTGGTGATCCAATTATTTTTGTACCCTTGAACGACAATTGAGGAGTATTTGACCTACGAAAAAGTTTCGGTTGAGATTTTGGATTGACAACCTAAAAGATTGAGAAACAAGGAGGTTGCATATATCAAAGTACTGTGGAGAAATCAAAAGGTCAAAAGTGCAACATAGGAAACGGATACAGAAATGATGAAAAAATATTCTTACCTCTTTCCTTCTACTCAAGCCTATGGTACTTAGTCTCTCATGGTTACCCTTTCAAAGCTTCTAAGTATCAATCTCTCTATGTCCCATTACATGCATGAATACTCATAAAAATAATTTCCAAAGTTGTTTTAAAGTTACATTACTACATTCATGATAAGTTGTTAGTTACGTACTCTACTCTACTCAAGCTAATCATAATCTCATTTGAGGACGAGTATTCCCAAGGGGGAGATATTGTAACACCTCCTAAAATGCCTTTTTATGGCCTTATTAAAGATGTCTTGTACTTCTTATCATCCGTATTATTTTTTGGAAAAATTATGTGAGAAAGAGGTCTCTTTCGATTCTTAATTAAGAGCAAAAATTCTGTGAGAAAGAGGTCTCTTTCAATTTTTAGATCAAGCATATCAAAAAATAATTTGTTGTAAAATTTTGCATTCCCAAAGGAGTACACGACCTCTTCGCGTTACAGAGAGGGCTTATTTTAGTACAGAAATAACCTAAACTCGTTCTTGTGTCGAAACAAGTGAAAATTAAATTGTGTAAAAATGACCAATGTGGGAGCATGTCTGCGTGGCGCCATTGGTTCACCATGGGTAAAATTTTCTGATACAATTTTAGTTTCAAGTGAGATCATTTAGAACTTATTCCTAACTAACCTATAATAACTTTGGACATTTTTTATGTCCAAAATCCACTTTGTAAATAGTCTTTAACCCCTAAATTGACCCCATTATTCATGAGATCACTCAGTACAAAAATTCTCTCTAAAACTACTCTCAAAACTTATCTTCTTCTACAAGCAAGGATCTCCATTAAAGATCAACTCAAGCTCTCTACTTTCTCTTCAAATTTTATGGTGCTTACTATAAAGCTCTATGAGAGCTCCTTCTAAATTCTCAACTTCTAGCTAATTTCAATTATGTAAATTATAAGGGTCTTCTCTACTTCTATTCAATTTCTTCAATTATGAAGGAGATCATGTATATTAATCAATCCTAATATGGATTCATGCCAATTACATGAAATTGATATTTTTTTCCTTGAATGATTTCAAGTATATGATGATTAGGGCTTTTTGAAATGATGTGGGTTCCTATACAAATGATTCAATGTGATCTCAATTGCATGATTCCTGCGTGATTTTCATCTAATGATATAATTTTAATCTTAATTGCACATGAACTCATACATAACCCTAAATTTCCTATGTTAAAGCTATGATCTTATTACTATGATTTTGTGATGACGATGATGATGATATCATGATGGGGGTGACTTATCATCCTAATGTTTATGAAATGATGAAAAGATGGGGAATGTACCAACATTATATTAAAAGTTATGTAGATGGATTATTCCTAAAACATGATAAGATTATGACGTCTATTTTACAAACTATGAAATTAAAATATCAATAAAGTATGGATTATAATAATGTCAATATATATTGATGGTTATGTATTTCATGGGATATGACTGAGCACCGAGAGGAAATCGGTAGATTCTATTATCCAATAGCTCATGTCGCCATAGGATGATGTTGATACTTATATGCCTATAAAGTATGCTAATGGATCCAAATAGGTTTTAATGAACATTTACCATGCTAGGATATAATTGAAAGGTTTATGTCAAAATGATGGGTTCTGACCATTCTATGATAGAGCCTATTGGGTGAGGATCGATTCTACCTTGGCAAATTAGACTCTTCTTTTACACGATGTAGAGGGATCATAGGGATTCCATGTGCAATCCTGAGCCAAATCCTGTTTTCTCAAAACAAACAAAGGTTTAGAAAGAAAGGATATTTTGCATAGTCTTATTATCGATTATGGTCTT
>JAABOM020002131.1:0-20653 GCA_011800125.2 Solanum clarkiae
CTATGATCAATTAAGAATCCTCAATTAAAATCCTATATCATATGAAGGATGACTTGGTCTTAGCTTAAAAAAATTGGAGTATTACAGATTCAAAACTAGATTACAAAGGATAATAGCATATATGGTATTGAATTATTGATAAATTTTGATTTTGGTACTTGAGAAATATGTAACTAAGACAAATAAATTGAAACAATAATGAAATTTTTGTGGTATATATACACATTTAAATTTATTTAAGTAGTCAACTAATTTTTTTTTACAAATTTCAGAAAGAGGAAGTTTCAAATCTAATATGGATACAATAGGATTACCAGACATAACATAAAATTTCTTCACCTAAATTGAATGGCAAACTGACAAGACGTGAAACATATTGATCGAGTATATATCCATATATATTGAATGAGGATTCTCAAATGATAAAATCATTTTTGATCAAACAAAAAAAGTGTCTCCAATAAAAGATCGTTAAGAAAATCAAAGAGAAGAAAACACTTTTTCTGATTTATCATTAAGAGGTCCTTTCCCTATTATGAGAGAATTGGGAAGGGTGTACCTCTACAATATTAGTTATAGAGCCACTACCAATGTTGGGAACCCAAGTGCAGAGCAGATGATAGCAGAAAGCATCTAAGTAGTAACCCCATCCAAGATCAGTGCTCCTGAAGAGGAACTGGCCTTAATAAACTTTTCGCAACAATCAAAGTTTCGACAAGGTATAATCAAAGGCTTTATGCATGCTCAAAGGTGCAAAACGTTTGTTTGAAAACTATTTCAAGCAAATTCAACATGAGAGTGGACAGCTATGTGTTCCATTTATTGAGCGAATAGCTAATGAATTGTCACTTTAAGACTTGGGGAAACTAAATCCCACATAGTTCCTCCTCCAAAATAGGAGAATCCTGGTCTGCATATGAACAAAAAACTCAGAATCCGTCAACATCCAAGAATGATGGCGACTCTCTGAGATATTTTCTTCCACGCCTTCTTCGAGGTCTATTAGCCTGCATATGATACATAAGTTCAAGAATTTAAGTGCTGATTTCATAAAATCAAATATAAGGAACATGTAACCAGGCTATTGATTTACAACTAAGAAACCTCAAACTAATTCCATTTACTGCTAAAAATTTTAGCATGTCTATTTAATTGAAAGAGAAAACACATTTCGATCATCAATTAACCTATTTAAAAAAAGAAATCAAGGAAATACAAAATAAAAGTTCCTGATGGAACAAAACTCATGTACTTACAAAATTAGGGAAGATGTACTTTATCTCCAAAATAACTTGTGAAAAAACTGAACAGATGACTCCCATTTGTTCGTCCATACTAAGCTGGTGCTTCTCCATCTGATAGTTACTTACTTTTACACTCTGCTTTGGCGAAACAGATGGATTTCTAAAGCCAATCTGTGATTCCGAGACACACATCTCCAATTCAACAAAGAGATAGTCGACTTTCTTTTCCGATTCTTCTTTATCTGGGTGTTAAGGTTCCTCATCTTCAAACTTGAATACTAAAGGAAGTGTTTCTTTGACGGGAACCTGTCCCTTTTTTCTCAAGAGAAGTGTCATGGAATCAACAACAAACATCCATAATTCAAAATCTTGAAGAATCTTCTTCCGAGTCTTTTAAACAACAACATTCTCTTTCGACAATGGGTATGTAAAATGGGGGAGCAATGGGACTCACACGTGATGACCTTTCTTTGTGGATCTCCAACTGGGGGGATCCTCCAGTTGCTTTTGAAGGTGAAAAGCACAACAAAGGCCCTATTCTTCTAAGTGATGAAAGTCTAACGAGGACTATGAAGTTGATGGAAAGAATATTCTAGAAGTGTAAATCCTCATCTAGGATTAAGAGAAGTCTAAATCCTCGACTAAAGAGAATGTTGTTGTTCAAAAGGCTCAGAAGAAGATTCTTCAAGATTCTGAATTTCGGACATTTGTTGTTGATTCCATACGAAACATTGAGGACACTTCTCCAAAAAAAAGAAAGGAATAGGTTCCTGTCAAAGAAGCAGTTCCTTTAGTATTCAAGTTTGAAGATTAGGAACCTCAACCCCTAGAGAAAGAAGAATGGGAAAAGGAAATTGACAATTCTTTGTTGAATTGGAGATTTGTATCTCAAAATCACAGATTGGCTTTACAAATCCATCTGTTTTGCCGAAGTAGAGTGAAAAAGTAAGTGAGTGTCAGATGGAGAACCACCAGCTTAATCTAGATGAACAAATTGGACTCATCTATTCAGATTGTTCATATGTGATTTTGGAGATAAAGTATGTCTTCCCTAATTTTCTAAGTATACGGGTTTTGTTCTGTCAAGCACTTTTCTTTTGTATTTCCCTGATTTGTTTTAGAGGCTAGATTAATTGATGATCAAAGTGTGTTTTCTCTTTTAAAAAAGTAGACATGCTAAATTTATAGAAGTAAATAGAATTAGTTTGAGGTTTCTTAGTCCATAAATTAATGTACTAGTTACATGTTCCTTATATTTGATTTTATAAACTCAACAGTTAAATTTTTGAACTTATGTGTCACCTGCAGGCTATCTGTGACGATCCGCCACTTATTCTTAAAAATAAGGAAGAATTTAGAGTCAAGGAGAAGAAACTAGTGTCTTGGAGAGGTTTCTGGATGACTCTAGAACATTGTAGATAGCTCTTGAAGTTCCTTGGAAGACTCTAGAGAAGTGTGGAATTCTCTAGAGATGCGTGGAATACTCTAGAGATGTGTGAAATACTCTAGAGATGTGTGAAACTCTCTAGAGATATGTGGAAGACTCTAGAGATGTGTGGAACTCTCTAGAGATGTGTGGTAGATTCTAGACACATATGGAGCTTGAAGGAGGATCCTGGAAGGTTCTGGAATTGTATAGAAATATCTTGTAGTCTTTAGTTCTCGCTAGAATAGTATGAAAGATTCTACAGAGGAACTAAAGTGTAAATAAGTGAGGGATTTGTAAGCAATTACAAATTACACTTTCACCCCTAGGTAGTAGTATAAATAGGAGCTCCACTCATTTGAACAAACCATCCAAGAAAATTATAGCAATCTTCCAAGTGTTCTAAAGAGTCTTCTTTCTAAAGATCTCTTGTCTTCTTAATCCAGTGTTCCCTTAGGGATCAAGAGTTAAAAGCTTACTAGTATTTGCAAGATAGTGAAAGAATCATGAGCAAATCGACTAGTGCCGTACGAAAGTCTTAGTGAAGCTCTAAGTCCGTGACACATCACTATGTATGATGGCATGAAATAAAATATATCAGAGAGTCGCCATCACTCTTGGATGTTGACAACTTTAGAGTTTCTGATTCTTCTGCAAACCAGGATTTGCCTATTTTGGGAGGAGGAACTGTGTGGGGTTTAGTTTCCTAAAGCATCAAAGCGATAATGTATCCACTAACAACTGAATCAAACATATAAACTAAAAGTAACTAGAGAAATGGAAAGATACGGACAACAGTAAATTATAATTAATTAATAAATACACAAAATAGTGGAACACACTATTCAAAAGATAACACAATTTACTCAAATGGAACCGCTAATCCTGAACCTATATTCACAAAAGCATCAAAATAAACTCAATAAAGAGCAAATCATCTGTGTGGTTGAAAACTTTACTTAAATTATAAACTTTTGGTTAAATGTATAAGCTACTGGAGCAACAATGGCGTCAAATGGTGGTGGTTCGCTGGAGCTCCTGAGTTTTGTTTGAGATGAGTGTCGCATCGAGTGTTTGCTAGTGGAGTGTGAGGTTGAGGGTAAGAAAGGAGAGAAAATTTATTTTCCTAATTTAGAAAATTTTCCTCTTAAAATTTTCCACCACCCCTTTTTTATTGTAACCACAAAGCTAAAATCTAATGGGCTCAAAGTAAGGGCCCAAAATCACGGGCTGGTTAAATATCTATGGTGCAAAAATCTTTACCTCTGTAAAACTGAATTATTAGATTGAGCTAAAATTACTAAAATGAATATGAAAAATATCTCTAATGATATATATAAGGTACAATTTAATACAAAATGATGATTTAATAAAACTAATTAATATTTTATGTTTATAGATTATGATAAAAATATTAAAAATTAAAACCAATTATAATTCAAACTAAACTAATTAAAATCTAAATAATTTGCAAATAAGGATAATTGTTGATGACTCATTCTAAATAGAAGATAATATATTTTAAACTACTTTAAGGATAAAATTTAAATGTATGAATTTTCAAAAATTGTTAGGCCAAAATTGAGTATAAACAAGTCCCTTTCTGTGGATATGATCAATGAAAGAGATCATAGACCAAGAAAATTGGCAAACCCAATTTTGGACAAATGCATTACCTTCAAGTAATGACTCGGACATTGTACGACTTCATCAAAGTTTGAAAATGTCATTTTTGGCAAAATTTGGACCAAGGGTAACCTCAAGGGAGACTACACGGTCCGTGTGAGATCACACAGACTGTGTGGCCTCCAGTGGTATGACACTTGTCCTTAATATTGGGCGCGTGGCCTTGGCGTGGAGTTTTGGCTAACTCACATCACACTTGGACCCTACATAGGCCATGTAACACTTCACAGACCATGTCGAGGGCCATGTGATGGCCTTGAGCTTGAAACGCCAATGTTTGAAGCAAAGTAGTGAGACACGGCCACCTTCACAGACCGTATGAAGGTTTACGGGCCGTATGGACAACCATATAGCTTCCGGAATGAAAACGTTTCTAAGTACTAAATCACCGTCTCGTAACTTGTCGTGACATATTGTTCCAAGTGTGGGGATATGGGCACCTACATGACTCGTGTAGCTTCACACGGGCCGTGGGGCCCTTTCGTGTTGGAGACTTTTGCCTAAAGTTTTCTAAGTGTTGGGTTATGGTTCCGAACTTTCCTTAAGAGAAGAATTCTATCTAAGTGAGGGTATACAAGCTGGTACATAGACCGTGTAGTGCCACATGACCCCTATACCCTTCCTTGAAGTAGTGACAATCAATTCTTTTACTTGTTTCATTACTGGTGTTTTCATAAATTCAGTTTGTCCTAATAGTGTTTTGGGGCTTCCTATGCTACCAAAAGACTTCCTGATGACATAAACTCAATTCTTAGCATTAAAAATTCACTCCTCACATTTTAAACTCTTTCAAACTTCTCTCAAGATTTCTTGTAGAATTCAAATTTGGGAATCAAGACCAACTCAACTCTTCTTCAAATTTCAGTTGGAACTTCTTAATTGGGTCAAGGTACGAGGGTTTGATCCTTGATTCCTTTCAATCCAGGAGACCCAAACTATTTCCAGCAATTTTCATGAATTCTTAGTCTACTTTAAATTGGCGTTTTAAATATTGTGATTTCTTAAATTTAAATAATGTTTGTGCTATATTTATTTACCGATTTCAAGTTGATTTAAGAAATATTGTGATGGCTTATATTGGATTTATGAAGATATGAATGTATGCATGTCCACTTTTAAGCTTGTTTTGAGCATGAGCAGTCTATATTATGTTTTAAATACGAATTTTCTCATGTTTTCACTTGAATCTGATAATGTATTGTTGAATTGAGTTTGAATCTATATTACCGATGCCATTGTTATATCAACAATAGCATATGCATTCATGAACAATGATTTTTTATGAAAATTATGAAGTGGGTTAAGCCCAATTATGTTTATGTATATGATTGTTATAAGATTATGGTTGTGAAAAGAATGTGATCACATATATGTCTATTGATTAAGCCTCTTTGAGCATTTTGGGTGCTTCCACCATTGTATATATGAGAATGATCTATTCCTATGCATGAGTATTATGAATTATGAATTATGTTTTGGCGTTTGAGCCTAAATATGAACTAGTGTGGATGATGTTTGGCCTTACAGCCTAAGATTTGCATTTGAAATGATTTGAAAAGACTTACTCCTCTTTGAAAGCATGTATATGTATATTTTTAAGTATTCTTTTGGGATGATGATTTAGCACCGATAGATTGTAGGTTCCCTTTCTTTCCTTGAACTATGTGCCTAACATAGGGTATGAGAATCCCATTCGAAATGGGGGTGCCCGTAAGGAAGGTTGCTTCATACGAAATGGGGGTGCCCATAAGGTGCAGTATGATTTACCTTTGGTAAGTACACCACCTCTTTACCGATGAGAGGTTTTCATCGGGATTCCAAGTAATAACTCCTTTGGTCTTACCCATGTCGGTTGAGGTCTCATCCCCACTACATATGAGTATTGCATTTCATGAATCATTGGTTTTGTGGTTTATTGTATACTACTTTTCTTTGGGTATATGATCTTTTCTATTACATGTACCCTTGTCATCTAACATTGAAGTGCAGGTTTAGTAAGTCATATGCATTGCATCCCATATACATATTATATTCAATGTACTAATGCATACTCTTGCCTACATGATCTCACCATGTAGAAACTAAGGATTTCGATCATCCACCGTACGACGCCTAGTTTAGATATCAAGTTTTTGTTTGTTGTGATGAATCCTATCTTCCAAGGACAAATCATCATTCTTCTACCTATGATAGTTTTTATCTATTTTACTTACTGTGAAGGTGAGCTTGTGTTATGTGTTAGTTCCTGACCTTTCTTATTAGTAGAGTCATTGTTGGATATCTTGTAAACTCCTTTACGTTTATATGTTAAGTTTTATGATTAGAGATTATGTTATGTCTTGATTACTTATTGGATAGTGTTATGTGATCTGGATATGAGTCTTATGACTTGATTACATTATATGATGTGGAAGATCCTAAGTCCCGAATTGCCCCATAGCGTGAGTCAAACTTACCCGCCCCTTAGTCTTTATGTGCTACGTGTTATATGAATCCATGTTAATTGCTTTTCTATATAATATCCTTATAGCATGGGTCCTACTTTACCATACCTTAGAATTGTGTGCTTATTATTTAAATATGCTTCGGCACCGACGATGTGAATTTAGATATTTTAAGGCTTGTTTGGGACTCTCAGGTTTTAATTCGCCATGTCACTCCTAGACCCTTAGTCCAGGTCGTGAAAAACATGGTATCATAGCATTAGGTTTGTAAATAATCATCGGATACCAACATACTATGCCAAGTAGAGTCTTATTCATGGGTGTGATATGCACCATGCCTATGAATTGGAGGCTATGACGATGTTCTAGGAATTATCTCACTTCTTCATATCTTATTTCATGCTATGAATCGTATATTTTGTTATTGATCTTGATGGTGTACTTGCTCCATTACAAAAGATGCCTCGAGGGAGAGCTCCTAGACCGGCTCTGATTAATAAGAGTCGACCACCTTAAGGGCCTGTGGATGAGCCTATGTCTGATGGTTAATTCCGTACGACCTTTTCTATGCTTGCCCAATTGGTGACTACTCAAGCCAAGTAGAATAACCTTTCTCGAGATCTCACTCCAACCTCTAGAGTGAGGGATTTCAATCGGATGAATCCTTCAGAGTTCTTTTGGTAAGAAGCTAATAAGGATGCTGAGGAGTTCATTGATGAGCTCACCAAAATGTTTAATTTCATGGGTATTACATCAGTAGAGAAAGTTGAACTGGGTGCCTATTAGTTGAAGGATATATCTCAGGGTACAATCGGTGGTCTATGAAGAGAGTTTGTGGTGATGCTATTAATTGGGAGGAGTTCAAGGTTGCCTTTCTGGATCGTTTCTTCGACCTCGAGCTTAGGGAAGCCAAGATGACTGAATTTATCAACCTAAAGAAAGGGGGTATGAGTGTGAGGGACTATGTCCTCAAGTTCACTAAGTTCTCAAAGTATGCTCCGACACTTGTGGCTGATCCTCGTGCAAGAATACACAAGTTCATTTTTGGTATCTATGACTTGCTTGTAAAAGAGTGTCGTACAATGATGCTCATTCGAGACATGGATATATCTAGTCTCATGGTGTATGCCGAACAAATAGAAGGGGAGAAACTCAAGGAGAGGAGAGTACATGATCCTAAGAGAGGTCGTTTTGATAGTGGGTTCTCCGGTTCTAGAGGTGAGGGTTTTGGCCGCTTCCAACAGGGCTAGGGTTCTAATGCTCGAGTGACTAATACTAGGGTGCCTCCTTTTAAGGTACTAAGTGATAGTGGACAAGGGTATCCTCCAAGTGACAAGTGCAGGAAACGCCACACTCGTGCTTGTTAGAAGAATTTGGGTGCCTATTCGGTCATGGTCATATGACCCACAAGATTTCCAATTGTCCCAAGGTTGTTCATAAGGGTCAGGGTCAAGTGGATCGAGGTCCCTAGGCCAACCAAGAGCTCCTTACGGTGGTGTCCCAAGGAACAATAGATTCTATGCTATTCATGCCCATCAGGAGGTTAAGGAGGCCCCAGTTGTTGTTACCGGTATGTTAAAAGTATTTGAATTTGATGCTTATGCTTTCCTTGACCCAGGTGCGAATTTGTCTTTTGTGACTCCTCTATTGTCTATTAAGTTTGGTTTGAGTCCTGAAATCTTGAGGGACCCTTTTTTAGTTTATACTCCCGTGGATGAATCAGTTATTGCACATAGAGTTTATCGTGGTTGTCCTACTTCTGTATTGCATAAGGTTTTCCCATATGATCTTGTGGAACTCGAAATGTTTGATTGATGTGATTTTCGGGAGGGATTGGTTGCATGCATCATATGCGTCTATAGATTATAGAACTAAGAGGGTCAAGTTCCAAGCTCCGTGTGAGCCCGTTAATGAATGGAAGGGTAGTGACTCCGTTATTAAGGGTCGGTTTATTTCCTACCTTAAGTCCTGGAAGATGATCTCCAAGGGGTGTATTTATCATATTGTGAGGGTCAAGGATGTGGAGTCTGAGCTACCTACTCTTGAGTCAGTTCCTGTGGTGAATGAGTTTCCAGATGTGTTACCCGAGGACTTGCTTAGTATTCCTCCTGAAAAGGATGTAGACTTCGGCATAGATCTTCTCTCAAACACTCAACCTATCTCTATTCCCCCTTATCAAATGGCACTAATAGAATTGAAATAGTTGAAAGATCAATTGAAGGATTTGTTGGAAAAAGGTTTCATTAGACTAAGTATATCTCCATGAGGTGCTCTGGTGTTATTTGTAAGAATGAAAGTTGGACCTCTTTGATGTGTATTGACTATCGATAGTTGAATAAGGTGACCATCAAGAATAAGTATTCGTTGCCTAGAATCGATGACTTGTTTGACCAACTTTCAGGGGCTACTTATTTCTCCAAGATTGACCTCCGTTTTAGGTATCATCAGTTGAAGGTTAGAGAGTATGATATTCCCAAGACGACCTTTCGGACTAGGTACAGGCTCTTTGAATTTGTGGTGATGTCATTTGGTTTAACTAATGTACTGGCCATGTTTATGGATCTTACAATCAGGTGTTTAAGCCATTCCTTGATAGTTTTTTGGTTGTCTTCATTGATGACATTCTCATTTATTCCTGAAGTAATTGGGAGCATATGGATCATTTCAGGTTGGCTCTTCAAACCTTGAGGGAGAAAAAGTTGTATGCGAAGTTTAGCAAGTGTGAGTTTGGGTTGGGTGAGGTAGCATTTCTTAGCCATATGGTGTCCGGTGATAGTATAAAGGTTGACCCAAAAGTGATTGAGGCCGTGAAGAATTAGCCAAGACCATTGACTCCTTCAGAAATTCAAAGTTTTCTTCTGTTGGCTAGCTATTACAGGAGGTTTGTTGAAGGGTCCTTGTCTATTGAATCTCTGATGGCTAAATTGACCCAAAAAAAGGTTAAGTTTGTGCGGTTAGATGAATATGATAGAAGCTTTCAGACCTTAAAGGATTGGCACACATCGGCTCATGTGTTCACTCTACCTAATGGTTTAGACAGATTCATGGTATATTATAATGCTTCTCAAATAGGGTTGGGGTGTGTGCTTATGCAACATGGTAAAGTGATAGCCTATTTGTATGAAGTGCAGGTCGATGTTTTTACCGATTACAAGAGTTTGCAATATGTGTTCACCCAAAAAGATCTTAATTTGAGGGAAAGGAGATGGTTGGAACTCCTAAAGGACTACGACATGAGTGTACAATACCATTCCGGTAAGGTGATTGTGGTAGTCGATGCTCTTAGTAGACTATGAATGGGTAATGTGGCTTATGTTGAGGAGGAGAAGAAGAAGTTGGCAAGGGATGTCCACTGGTTGGCTAGGTTGGGTCTTAGGTTGGCCGACTCCAATGATGGCAGTATCCATGTTCAAAATGGGGCTGAATCCTCGGTGGTGGTTGATGCAATAACTAAGAAAGTTCTAGATCCGTTATTAGTTGAGTTGAAGAAGTTGGTTGCCAACAAGAATATAGAGGTTTTCTCCCAGGGGAGATGGTGTACTTTGGTATCAAGATCGGTTATGTGTTCCCGATACGGATGAACTTAGGTAAGTAATCATGAGTAAGGCTCATAACTCTTATTATTCTATTCATTTAGGATCTAGTAAAATGTATGGGGACTTGAAAGAAGTGCATTGGTGGCATGGTATGAAAATGGATATAGCTAAGTTTGTGTCCGAATGCCCTAATTGTCAACAAGTGAAGGTAGAGAACCAAAGGTCTAGTGGGTTGACTCAAGACATTGAGATTCCTACTTGGAAGTGGGAAGATGTGAACATGGACTTTATGGTTTGTTTGCCTCGGACTCTAAAGCAATTTGACTTCATTTGGGTTATAGTTGACCGAATGACTGAGTCTGCTCATTATTTTCCGATTAAGACTACTTTTAGTGTCAAAGATTATGCAAGGTTGTACATTTGAGAGTTGGTAAGGTCAAATGGTGTGCCTAGGTCTATCATATCGTATTGAGGTACAAATTTACATCCCACTTTTGGAGGTCGTTTTAAAGAGGACTTGGCACTAAGGTTAAGTTGATCACCACCTTTCATCCTCAAACCGATAGGCAAGCCGAGAGGATAATTCAAACCTCGGAGGATATGTTTAGGGCTTATGTGTTGGAGTTCAAAGGAAACTGGGATAACCATCTTCCACTGATTGAGTTTGCTTATAATAACAGTTTTCATTCTAGCATTGGTATGGCACCGTTTGAGGCTTTGTATGTAGAAGATGTAAGTCTCAAGTGGGGTGGTTTGAGTTGTGAGAGATGGCTTTGATTGGCCCGGATTTGGTGTTGGAGGCTATGGAAAGGTGAAGTTAATTAGAGAAAGGTTGAAGATGGCCCAAAGTCGCCAAAAGTCCTATTCAGATATTAAGAAGAAGGACCCTAAGTTTCACGTTGGGGATTGGGTGTATGTGAAGGTTTCACCTATGAAGGGTGTGATGCATTTTGGTAAGAAGGATAAGCTAATTTCCCGGTCTATATGCCCTTATCAGGTTGTGGAGCGAATTAGAAATGTGGCTTATAGGTTGGAGTTGCCTCTAGATTTGGGCTCTATTCACCCGCTCTTCCATGTGTCCATGTTGAGAAAATTAGTTGGTCATCCAAGCATCATTGTGCCCTTGGAAGGTGTTGAGGTTGAGGAGATCTTGTCCTATGAGGAAGTTCCGGTAGAGATTTTGGTTAGACAAGTAAAGTGGATGCGCAATAAAGATGTGGCTTTGGTTAAGGTGCTTTGGAGGAATCAACATGTGGCGAGTGCTGCACGGGAGGCGGAGTTGGACATGATGAAGTGATAACCCCTATGTTTTCCAATCTACGCAAGGCTAAAGTATTAGGTTTTTCCTTCTCCAAGTGTCCTAATCCTTTCATTCTTGAGTCTCATGGCATGTCATGCTTACATGTGCATTAAAATAATTTTTATGATGTCATTGAATGATTTGAATATGTTTCGGCATTAGTTTTAATGAAATTATGATTTTCAGATGATGAACTATGCATTGTATCTTGTGTTCGAAAGTTTCATGATTTATGTCAAGCCTTTCAAGTCTTATTCATGCACATTCGGGAATGAATATTACCAAGGGGGAAATGATGTAATGAAACAAACATTGTACGACTTTATTGGAGCTTAAAAATGTCATTTTTGGAAAAACATTGGACCAAGTGTCACCTCAAGGGAGACTACACAGTCCACGTGATGTCACACAACTCGTATGGCCTCCAGTGGTGTGACACTTGGCCTTAATTTTGGGTGCACGGACTTGGCATGGAGTTTCAGACTAAGGCACATCACACTTGGACCCTACACGGCTGCATGACACTTCAAGGACCGTGTAGAGGGTTGTGTGATGGCCTTGAGCTTAGAACACCAATGTTTGAATCAAAGTAGTGAGACACGGCCACCTTCACGGGCCATGTGAAGGTTCACGAACCGTATGGCCAATCGTATGGCTTCAAAAATGAAAATTTTTCTAAGTATAAACTCACCGCCACGTAACTTGTCATGAAATTTTTCCAAGTGTGGGGATACGGGCACTGACACGACCCGTGTAGCTTCACACGAGCCATGTGGCCTTTCCGTATAGGTGACTTTTTCCTAAATTTTTCTAAGTGTTGGGTTATGGTTTCGAACTTTTGTCAGGAGAAGAATTCTATCTAAGTGAGGTATACAGGCTGGTACACAGACTGTGTATTGCCACACAACCTGTGTACCATTCCCTGACATGGTGACAATCAATTTTTCTACTTGTTTCATTAATGGCGTAAATTCGATTTATCCTAATGGTCTTTTGGGACTTCCTATCCTACCTAAAGACTTCCTAATGACCTACACTCTATTCTTAGCATTCAAATTTCACTCCTCACATTTTAAACTCTCTCAAACTTCTCTGAAGAACTCTTGTGGAATTCAAATTTGGGAATTAAGACAAACTCAACTCGTCTTCAAATTTCTCTTGGAACTTCTTCATTGAGTCAAGGTATGAGGGTTTAATTCTTGGTTCCTTACAATCAAGTAGACCCAAACTATTTTCAAGAAATTTTCATGAATTTTTAGTCTACTTTAAATTGGGTTTTAAATATTGTGATTACTTTAATTCAAATAGTGTATGGGCTATATTTATTTACTGATTTTAAGTTGATTTAAGTTATATTATGATGACTTACATTAGATTTATGAAGATATGAATTTATGCATGTCCTCTTTTAAGCTTGTTTTGAGCATAGGAGTCTATATTATGTTTTAAATATGAATTTTCTCATGTTTTCACTTGAATCTAATACTGCATTGTTGAATTGAGTTTGAATCTACATTACCCATGCCATTCTCGTCTGATCCGTAACATATGCATTCATGAACAATGAATTTTTATGAAAATTATAAAGTGGGTTAAGCTCAACGATGTTTATGTATATGATTTTATAAGATTATGACAAGAATGTGACCATATATATGTTTTTTGATTATGGCTCTTTAAGCATTTTTGGTGCTTGTACCATTTTGTATATATGAATAAGCTATTCCTATGCGTGAATATTATGAATTATGAATTATGTTTTGGCTTTTGAGCCTAAATATGAACTGTTGTGGATGATGTATGGCCTTAAAGCCTAAGACTTGTATTTGAAATGATTTGATAAGACTTACTCCTCTTTGGAAGAATCTATATGTATATTTATAATTATTCTTGTGGGATGATGACTTAGAACAGATGGATTGGGGGTTATCTCTCTTTCCTTGAACTATGTGCCTTACATAGGTTATGAGAATCCTATCCGAAATAGTTCCCATAAGGAAGGTTGCTTCATACGAAAAGGGGGTGCCCATAAGGTGAAGTATAATGTGATATGATATTATGTGAAAATCCTCTTCGAAATGGGGGTGCCCGTAAGGAGGGTTGCTTCATACGAAATGGGGGTGCCCATAAGGTGAAGTATGATTTACCTTTAGCAAGTAGACCACCTCTTTATCGATGAGGGGTTTTCATCGAGATTCCAAGTAATGGCTCTCTTGGTCTTACTCATGTCATTTGAGGTCTCATCCCCACTATATATGAGCACTGCATTTCTTTTATCATTGGTTTCATAGCATATTGTATACTACTTTTCTTTGGATATATGATCTTTTCTGTATTGTGTACCTTTGTCATCTAACGTTGAAGTACAGGTCTAATATGTAATATGCATTGCATTCCTCATACTTAGTACATTCAAAGTAGTAATGCATACTCTTGCCTACATCATCTCACCATGTAGGGACCGAGGATTTTGATCATCTACCATACGATGCCTAGCTCAGATCTTAAGGTTTTGCTTGTTGTGGTGAGTCTTATCTTCCAAGGACAAACCACCATCCTTCTACCTATGATGGTTTTGATCTATTTTTTACTTACTTTGATGGTGAGCCCGGAGTATGTCTTGTCTCCCGACTTATCTTACTAGTAGAGGTATTGTTTGGTCATCTTGTAAACTCCTTTATGTTTATATGCTAAATGTTATGATTGGAGATTGTGTTATGGCTTGATTACCTATTGGATATCGTTACGTGATTTGGCTGTGAGCCTTATGACTTGATTACATGTTATGATGTGGAAGATCCTAAGTGTCAAATTTCCCCCATAGCGTGAGTCATACTTTCCTGCCTCTTAGTCCTTACGTGCTATGTGTTATGTGAATCTATGCTAATACCTTCCCCCAACAATATCCTAATAGTGTGAGTCCTACTTTTCTATCCCTTAGAATTATCTGCTTACTATTTGGATATGCTTCTACACCGATGATGTAAATTTGGATTCTTTGAGGCTTGTTTGGGGACTCTCGAGTTCCCATTCCATGTCGCTCCTAGACCCTTGATCTGGGTCTTGACATAGATGGTATCATAGCACTAGGTCTGTAAATGATCCTCGGAGTTCAACATGCAGCGTCAAGCATAGTCTATTCATGGGTGTGATGTGCACTATGTGTATGTGCGGGAGGCTATGTCGACATTCTAGGAATTATATCACTTCTTCATATCTTATGTCATGCTACGAATCATATGTTTAGTTCTTGATCTTGATGGTGTCCTTACTCCATTACAGAAGATGCCTCAAGGGAGAGCTCCGAGGATGACCATTTGATGAGTTTTGGCGGCCAAAACGGCGATCTAGGGGACCAATTGCCAACCCGTCTAGCAGTACACTGAATAAGGACCTCAGTTCGCCCATTTTTAATGTTTCTAAGCTTTTTCAGAGCATTTTGATGATCTAAATCTGCCCATCGCTGAATTACTTGGCAGATCGCCAAAATTTACTGATTCAACAGACTTTTGTAAAATGATCATAACGTTTTACTCTGAACTCCTATTAAGGTGAAATAGGATGCATTGGAAAGATGACACAAATGTCTACAATTTGAAATATTGTGAGTCACCTAACACATTGTGTGCTTAGAGAAATGATATTTGAATTTGACTCTTCAATGAACTCACACTGAAACTTAGCCGATTGAAATGTTTTGAACTTGTCTTTACCAAGGGTTGATAAACACTTGGACCTTTGCCTCCATAAGCTTAATTGAGAAGAACTGGTACAAGAAAGCACACTTGAACTCTTTCTATCTGATTGGACCTGAGTGCATTCACTTGTTCAGAACAGTCTCATTTGTTTAGGATAGGCATGATGACCTTATGACCTCAAACCATATCCAACACACTTCAAATGCTTAGGAAAGCGCGTTAACCTACCTTTGTAGCCTTGAAGTTATTGGATCACCCAATTTCATAGAATTCTACATCGAAACTCAATCGGTAAGGAAAGTTTCATCTCAACTTTGTATTAAAGGATTTTTGCGACCTTAATTCATCTCAAATCTATCATCTCACTATAGAATAAGATTTAATACCTATATTCAAGATTAGAGTAACTCGGTATGATCCCATACTCATAAATAGAAGTTAGAAGTTTAGCTTAGGAATTTCCTAGGTGTTACATATAGGGTTCCAAGCACTGGTATGAACTAGCCAATGGCTGCCTGCATCTTTGGTGTAACTGCAAAGGATGCTGGGGGAACTGGTGCCTCTCATTGTGGCAGAACTGGGGCACTCGGGATCTGCTCGGTGGAATCAGAAGGTTGCTCCTATACGAAACTGATGGTGCCACCCTACCCCAGCTCCAGCCTCATCCTCCATGCGCCATATCTATGAAAAATGGACGAAGTCAAATTTGCAATAATCAAAGGACCATTGATAATATAGCACAATAAGAATCAACAATATAGGAAATTTTCTAAAGATCCCATAGTCTCTTAGAGATAAGCCACGGATGTCTCCACGCCCATCCATAGGACTCTACTAGATGGTAGCTCTGTACAACTGAGTCCAGTGAACCTTAGGCTCTAATACTAACTTATCATGACCCAGTCTCGGTCATGATGGTGCATGTTAGATCCACCTATAGGAAAGCTAATTACCCAACCCCAGCATACCTATGTTAGCTCTCTAGTCACAAACATGACAAATATCATGATATAAATAACCACAACCTACCCAGAACCTGGAAGTCAACTACACAGAGCTACAAACTCAAGTAAATACCTACGTACACATGCTCACACACACATATGTAATGACTGTAATATATATAGACAGGATTGATCCTACGTATACAAGCCACTACTGTAAAAGTCTAGTGTCTGGATACAAAGATGTCCAACAAAAGTGAAGGAGAGTGGAAAGTATCCAGAGCTGCCAGTGCTTACTAAAAGTTTCCTAAAGGCTCACAAATCCCCCAAAACTCAGCGCCCACGACTAGAACCTAGGCCTGTACACTAGGATGTTGCAAAACATAGGGGTGAGTACCAAAATAAGGCACCCAGTAGGCATCATGGGCTAATTGAGTGAAATAATATACATATAGAAGCTAAAAATATATACTACAACAAATCTAGTAAATCCAACCCCAATCTAACCGACCAAGGTGAAGTGCAATCATACCAAATGATAAGGAAGGAGAAGGCCTACCGTGTAACTATCACAGAACTGAATCATCATGGAACCTAACTCTCAATATCATATGGTCCGGGGTCGAGCTGTACGTAGGTTTAAGGCCCTAGGATCTAAGCCTAAATGTCCCGAGCCCCCATAAGCCTAGAGAGTACACCACGCACAATAAGGGTGTGGATAGGTTTGTGGTTCCTCGGGTAATCAACCAAGTCCTTGAACTCGATACCCTACATCAACTGGGTCCTTGACCTTAAGTATTAAATCATGTCGGGACATGACACTCGATATTATGTCTGAATGTGACACCAGATCCAAGTGCGTACATAGATAATAGTGGACTTATCCCTATCAGGAGAACGAATCCCCTGACATAGTCTCCCTAGCCCAAAATGTCAATCAACGGTTTCCTAGACCCAATATATAGTCAATGAGGTCCTAAACCTAAAATATTAGAAGGTGCTCGGACCTTTTTAGAATTGGCGTCCAGGCCTCGAACACTTAGACGTGGCCACTAGATACTACAGACCATAAGGAGAATCACCCAGGCCTCAGATCCTCGGACATGGACACTGGAGACTACAGACCGCAGGGTATGTCGTCTAGGTCTCATAGCATAGGAATAGTTAGCCCCTTCTTAGACTATTTCAATCCAAATCACTAAAGTCATACTACTCCTCAAGACAAGAATCCTACCACTCCAACCTTACATAACTATCACCTCCCTCAGATAAACATAGATAACCCCATCCTAAGGTACGGTGAAACTAGCACATAACAACCAATAACAATATATAAGAGTATATACATGCGTATATGTCACCAACTAGTGTAAAAACAAACCTAATAGGGCCAAATAAGCTGAAAGCTAACCATCCACAGGTAATGATAGTCAGACATGGGCAACTCTATCTCTATCACAAGTATCTACGCCAGAACCAAGTCGCAACATGGCATACGATCCATAAGCAACCTCATAGACAACATATCTCAGTAGCATCAAGCAACATACTCACATAGACAAGAGTCAGGCCAGAATACATACATGCCCTATGGCGTCACTCCATATACAGTCCTTACAAAGCCTTCTTGTAGTCAATAATACCAGTGAACACTGAACTACATATAATATAGCTACCAACATAGGGCTAAAACCCCACTATATCAGCTTAACATGCATATATCCCAACTCAGTCTAAGGTTTGGGGAAAACCTAGCCTACTAGGAAGCTGATGTCTTGCATCCTAAATCACTCTAGCCAAGATTTTCTACTATGAATCTCTTCCCTACGTTGCTCAATTGGCAAAATACAATTAACAAGGTTACCATCGTCATATTAGCTGTAACATCTTGAAAAACTGGTGAAATTATTTTAATAGTGCTTAAAACAGGGAAAATTAAGGCCCGTGCCTGAAGTACCAAACAAACTCTCATAAAATTATCCCCATGTCAACCCAAGTCTACAGTACAAAATTTAGCCCAAAACAAACCCTAGAAGGCCAAGAAATGGCTCAAAAATGAAGTTAAATTTTTTATGTGGACAACATGAAAACAACTAAATTTATCAGGATCTGAGCATATCATGACGTTCCCCTCGATAAGTAGAACAACTTAGATTTATATTTTACTTAATTCTTTCATGAATCGACTAGATATTGAAATGTAAAGTTTTCACACATTTCGAGAACATAATGAGTTAAAATAGCATTTTTACCTTAAAATATGCAGTGAAATTCAAATCCAACACTACATAATGTTCCTTGCAAAAAGCCAAGTCACGTCGGCTTTGGAATCATAGAATACAGAGTTGTATCGCAAAAGTTACGACTTGGAGAAGTTGGGTTTTGTTGATGTTCGCAAGAGCTAAAGCGCCTATATATAGGCCACCCACTTAGCCTCCACGAACGCAGAGCTTTAGAGGTTGCCTCTTCTCCACAAATGCTGGTATGACTTTGAAAATGTGGAGCTTTGCCCAGCTGCCCCTTTTGCAATTGCACCTCACCCTCCACGAATGCGGTGGGTTAATTGTCTGGTGCCGCACCAACAATTGCAAAAACTTCCTCGGGACATTCCCAGGCCGTTCGATGTCATTTTACGCACACAAATAGTGCATCCACATGGATTTCAATGTTTTGGATCTAACAGTGTAGTCTAAATTCTCTACGAAGCACCCTAGGGAAAATTAAGGGTCCCACTTCGTTCCAGCTAAATTTAGCTAAATGAATCGAGCGGGTCAAAACGCAATCGGAAGCCTCGGTCAACTGCCAAAGGGTCATTTTAGACTACTTTTGATGTTCCGGAGCTAACCAGACCATCAGATTTCCATTTCAAGTGCATTTACCTAGATTTTTATAGAAACAGACCTTTTAGCTTTCGATTGAGCTCATTTTGTAAATTTTGGCATAAATTCATATTGGGAACCTCGACCCTCAAACCAGCCACCCTCCTAGCCTAAAATTGGTCAGTTTAGAACTGATAAACCATCAGAATCCTATTCCGAGGCCGTTTGCGAGAGTTTTATCAAAAATCTCATTTTACAGTTGTAACTTCGCGTTAACTCGCAAACTCAACCAAATCACAACCGATTCAACCCATAGCCATTCCAACAGCCCCAGTATGTCATAAAAGTTCTAAGGTTACTATAAATAAGTTCAAATTAGCAAAATTATCACAGAAATACAAAAATGACCCAGAGAGTCATTACAACCCGATAGAGCACTGAGGACCTTTTCCTAGTATTGGAGGATCAGGAAGGAAGTATCTTTGACACACCAGTTATCATGCTTATGTGGTATACATTGGGTAGCCAAGTGTAGAGCAGATAACTATTGAAAGCATATAAGAAGTAAGTCCACTCAAAGATGAATGCTTGTGAGGAGGAACTAGCTTTAATAACCTATTCGTAATAATCAGATTTTTGGCAAGATATAATTAAAGGCTCTGTGCAAACTCAAAGGAGCAAAAGATTTATTTCGAAAGTATTTCATACAAATGGAACCTGAATCCGGACAACTAATGTGTTCCACTTACTATATAGGGTTCTACGGTCGGTTAATGACTGTTGGATGCCAATGACATCCATTTAATTTATACATGATAGTTCCATCAGGAAAGCATATTCTTAAGTCGAATTTCAGAAAAGCATAAACTATAGGAAAGTCTCAAGTTAAATTTTTTTAAAAAATGAAGACTCTAAACTCATATCGTAAATACTGAATCTTCAACCTCAAATTGTTTTAATAGTTAATTTAAATTTTAAAATATACAATATCTGATTCAATCATTACATTGGTAATACAAAAAATAACACATGAATTACAAGATAGAATGTGTTTGTAAGGATGTCACATGTTTTCCATGAAAAATATTTTCTAGAATAATAAATAAATTTCTTATATATTTTATTGTGATCATAAAAATACATGATTGGGTTATTTTTCATTTGGGTTAGGTGTGGAAGAATAGACACAAATGGGTGAGGTAAGTAAAGTCACATGAAATTTTTGGAATTTAAGAAAATAACTTTAGATTTATTTCTTAAAAAATTTATAAACTACATTTGTTAATGAACATGCTACGTATGAACCATTTGTTAGACGACAGGTTATGTATGCACCGTTATTTTGTGAGGGGTATATCCATTCTACATCACAAAGTTTAGGGTAAATTCTAGGGTTAGGACTAGCGTAAATGAATTGTAAACACTTTAGTTATCATAATTAACATACCCTAATTAGTAGGGTTGATTATTGACATCTTGGTCCAAACCTCCTTTGAAGTGGAAATCTAATGGACCAATTCCAAATCTTCCTATCTCTATTACATCAACAGAAGAAA